>JAEIIU010055903.1:82805-93745 GCA_018874675.1 Drosophila baimaii
TGGCCGAAAACTGCTCAAGAACTTTTTCTTATTCCTGGCATTGTTATTACCACGTTGATGCTGCCCTGCTGCCGTTGCCATGGCAGGACCCTCAACGAAACTCGAATTTCCCTTTAAAGGAGGCGTGAAATATTCGACTTGAGAACTCGCCAGAATTATAATACTTGAGCCAAAGTCACTTGATAACTATTGTTTTGGGCTTAACACGTTGTCAGTTCATTTGTTTTGTGTGGAAGCCAGTGTTAAATGTTGATTTTCGGCTTTGTTTTCGATTTTTGAGGTTTATTTTTGTTACTTTTTGTTAATGAAATAGTTTTATTGTATATATTTTGTAGTTTAAAAGTTTATTGTCAAGAAATGTAAATATATTTAGGAGTTATAGAGATTTAAATATGATAATTTATGCTGTATCGATATATTTAGAGCGAAGGCTGATACAAAAATCGATATGTTAATGAGGCGATATGTGCGATAAATCGAAATTCTTGTTGATACCAATTTCAAAAATGTATAAATAAATTATAAAAATAAATAACACAACATTTGGCAGATATTGTTTCGATAATTCCGATATGATTACGATAAATGTAATATATTTCGATATATCAAACTTAACGATATTTTTGACATGACATTGAACGCGGTAAAATTATCGATATATCATTTCGGAATTCTCATTTATTAAGAAATTATACAAATAAATTAAGTAAAATTTTTATGATATTTTTTATTAGTATCGATATTTTAATCATTCATTCATCATATTCGATTATTTTCGATATCTTAAGTTTC
Organism: Drosophila baimaii; assembly: GCA_018874675.1. Lineage (NCBI taxonomy): Eukaryota > Metazoa > Arthropoda > Insecta > Diptera > Drosophilidae > Drosophila > Drosophila baimaii. The sequence goes on from JAEIIU010055903.1 coordinate 83,598, forward strand.
GATACATTCAAAATTTAGATATTTTCGATATGATTTTGAATGCAAATAATTTTTTATACAATATTCTAGTATGTTTCTCCTCTATAAACATCCCATCTTGAACCTTATTTTGAAAAGAGCTCAAATATAATATTTTTTCAATTTTTTAGCATAACTCTTTTACCCACCCACAACAATAGGGTATCGCTGGCTTCGGGCTAGATCCTCAACTTGAATTACTTTCCCGGGCTAGCCCATTTAGTTGTTGCACTGCCCGGACAGCAGTTGAATCCAAAATGAAATACTTGATTTCAGCCTCCGTGGGATTTTGCCTGCAACTCCAAGGAGAAGCGAAAACTTTGCCGCTCTCGCAGGAAGTCAACTTGGCATCCAGCGGCTGCCACTGCGACTGCGACTAAATCGGGGAGGCTGGGCGAAGCAGTTTGCTTAAAATGTTTAGTGGAAAGTGTTTTAAAATACATTAAAAAGTTCACGGCTGCCCTGGCACGCATTGAATTTATGCGAATTTGGTGAACTCCTTGAGTGGAAACTTTTTGCATTTGCGCGCCCGCCCAATCAACTTAAATATTTGTTTAGCTCGGGCATTTCTCGGGGTCCCCCCTTAGTACCTTTCTTTGCCCTCCCCCGACTCGTACTCAGACAGTTGTAATTAATGCCCCGAAGAGCCCCACATCGCGATGGGTAACCGTATCCGTAACTCCCAGCCCGGAGCGTGTTTTCATATTTGCTCCTGTCATCATTTAATGAGAGATATTTTATTTCCCCGGCTCATATTTATTGGGAGGGCGGAGGCCCAGGCGGAGGCTCACATTCAGATACTTACGTGGGCTGCCAATTTTTACTACCTGTGATTGCCTGTCGTTGCGGTGGTGGTGTGTTTCTGTTTATGCCACGATTTGATACGCTCAAAGAAAACTGTCGAATTTGCAAATGACGAAGCCCTATTTAGATCTCGAGGCGCTTTTGTCTAGGGCCCCCCGAGAGAGGGCCCAACGCAAATGGAAAATATATTTTTTTGCAAAACAAACAAACCCAAAGTAATTTGTTTTTGCCGCCACCACCCCACCTAGGCCATTTTCGTGGGAAAACGGGCCACCGTTTCGTCTCAAACCTGCCAGTAAATGGCTTATATATTTTTTTGTTTACCATTTGGACGCCAGGCTAATTTGCAAAAGCCGTTGCAACTGTTGAAATAAGGAAATTACATTAACGCCAGTCATTTTACCAATTGCCATGTTTCATTAACAACAAACGCTTGTAAATAAATGAGGAACAAAGGGAATAACTATGGCCACAACTATGCGATAAGTCAATTAAAACAGTTCGGGGAAAAGTGAAACAATTTATTTGAAGTTTAAATACTCTTTAAATGTAACTATAAAATAATTATATATGTATATCTATCTATTTAACTGTCCTACTAGGCTTACAGGATATACATTTATTTAAAACAATTGTTTATTTATCTATTTATTTGTTTATGTATATCCCAGCTTTACAAGCCTGTAGCATACTTATTTTATTTATTTTATTCCTATTATTTAAAGCTCTAATCATTAAAGTGTAGAAGTTTAAAATTGTTTTTTGGTGTATATTTTTAATTTATCCTTAAAATTTCAAGTAAAATTACATTCAGATTGGCACAGATAATAATAGCTAATTTATTTAATTTTGATTAAATCTTAAATGTTAACAATAACGTTATAAACGTAATTGTCTGTCCTAATAATTCATTAACTTTATATTGTAAGGGAATACTTTCTGTTATATTTATTCATACTCTGGATTCCAAATTACTTTTTTAATTACTTCTTTAATAAATACTTCAGGTATATTTAAGTTTTATAATATATTTCGTTTTTTGTATCTAATTAAAAAAACATTTAAAGCCAAGTTGTCTGCCTATAATTATTAAGAACATTTTTATAGCTTAAATTACTTTTAAAAGTAATGAATTTAAATCCTTATTCTTAGTGGAATTGTAAATTGTATTCAAGTATATAAAATACAAAATATATATGATTTTTTATCTAATTTAAAACACATTAAAAGCCAAGTTGTCTGCCTATAAAAATTAAGGACATCCTTATAGTTTAAATAACACTTAAATTAATCAATTTAAATCCCTGTTCTTAGTAGAATTGCATATTATATAAAAGCATATAAAATAAATAATGTATCTGACAAGGAAATTGTATATCCGCTGATAGAGTAAAGCCCCGCTTGAAAAGATATAAAGCGCATTTAAATTAATAATCAATTTAAAACACAATCGCTTACTGGTTCAGCCAGCGAGTGGCTGGTGGCATCAAAACAAATGAGAAAAGAAATTTCATATTGAATTAATGCTACTAATGAATATAGTTCGTGCTGTTCACGTTGATGTTTTTAACAGCACGACAACAAAAATAACAACAAAAAAGAGAGAGTTTAATTTAATTTGTGTCAATGCAGAGCGATAAGCGACGAGAGAACGAGCCCGGGACACGGGAAATTGTATTAATCAGACAAATAAGTGCTCGCTTTATTTTATGAATAATTAAAAAAGAAATGCATGTGGCGCTGCCGGACTCCGGACTCCGTCGAATGCCAATGCCAATGAGCCACTGCCAGCGGCAAATTGACTTGCCGGCCCGGCCCCACTTGAGGCCCGAATTGCATAATCGAATACACATCCATTCAATTATATTTGTGTCACTCCCCAGCCAGGGCCCCGAGTGAGAATAATTCGGCCAAGACTCAATCAAAGCAGAGTTAATTGAATTCAATTTAATGAATATCCATATCAAATATTCGGCTCAAACTCGATTTAAAACCAAAACAATCTCTCCACCCCAAAACCCGACCAAATGGAGCCATCAACGGGCTGCGACTGAACCGACTGAAGCCCCCAGAGCCGATGGAGCCGATGGCCAACGGAACGAAATGGATCCAAGGCATGCGCCGAGGCCAGCCTGTTGTTCCATTTCCATCATTTTCGCGACTCTTCGGAAAAGCCTAAGAGAGAGCCAAGCTCTTAGGTTCTTATCAGCGGCAAGGCCTCTGGGAAACTCTCTGGGAAACTTGGCCAGCAATTAGACATCTGTCAGCGTGTTGACCCAGGAAACACTCGAAGAATCCCCGGCACCAGCTGAGGCACTCCATCATCCCAGGCAACAGCCCCAGCTCTCCCAGCCAGCCATTCCGCTCATTCATCCTCCGGGGCAGCCATGGACTTCACACGATTTTGATGACCATAATGACAACAATTAAATATAAATCACCGAGCAACATCATGCCAAGGATTTACCTTCGCCCCGCCACGCACACATACAATTAGCTTTTATGGCCGCGGGGCCAAGAAAAAATGGCGGCCATGGCCAGGACGGCAGGACGCACTTGGCCAATGGTAATTTGAAAATATGGTAATTATGAAGCGGCTTTGTATAAGGCAAACACAAAAAAAAAACACAACAACGATGGGAAAAAAAGAATGAAAACAGCAAAGCCAGAAACAAGGGCAGCGCCAGGACCTCTGACACCGCCGTGTCTGTTCTAATTAGGCGCACATAAATTGCACCACAAACAGCACCGCCAACAGCAACACCAGGAACCACCACCACCTCCGCCACCTCCTCCTCCGCCGCCATGAACAACAAATCCTAAATAACAATTAAAACAATTTTCAAGATTAAAAACACCTTCCAGCCAATGCTTTAATATTTTAATTAAAAATTCCATAGCCACAGCTTTTCCTCTCCCTCCCCCGCCGAGGTGTTGCCACATTCTCCGCTCGCCAGAAGCCCCCTTGAAGCGAATGAGTGGTCGAGTGCTCCCTGAATGGTCTCTGGAGGCCTATGACTTTGAATTATTGCACGGCGAGTCATAAATTAAGTGCGTGGCCCTCCTGACCCCTTGTGCCGGCGAGGCGGGGGGGCAGCTGGGTCTCCGCGGCTGCTGGCAGGTGGCTCCTGGACTGCGTACAGGGGCCAATCAAGCCCATGCATCGCCAAAGTAAATCAGGGGGTTTTAAGTTGAACTGCATTAATATATGCGTACTTGAAATATCAAAATACTTATTGGTTTTACTGAACTTGGGCTTAACTTTTTAAAATACCAAGAGCCACTTGTATTTGTTGTGTAAAGTTAACTTTAACAAGGATCTCTAGAATATTTATTATTGTTTGGGTAAGTTGAATGTATTTATTAATTTATTATGTATTTATAAAATGTTAAATCAAGTAAATAAAATTACTAGAAATAATGGTTTAGTGCCAAAAAAAAAATAAGCGGTTCCGCCTCACTAAAAATACATAATTTACTCTAGAGAATGGTTAAGGCGTTTAAACATTTTCCATTTTATATTATTTTTCAAGTACAAATGGATAGTGAACGCAGCAGCCGCCTATGTTTTTATACCATGTTTTAAGGCAGTCACTTCTTTTTCTATTTATACAAAAATAAAAATGTTTTTCATGGTTTAATTGCGTTTAATATCATTCAAATGTTTATTTAAGAAACAGATTTTATTGCAAGGACATAAAAACAAAAAAATCTATTAAATTACGTTCAGCGAGATGGCTGATTCGAAGAAGCTTCGAGTAAGCTTAAATTCCTTTAATATGTATCCAGACAGTAAAGATGAGATTTCTTCCGTTGTCTAGGACATTCTGGAAGGCTTTAGCTGCAAAAACCAATTGAAAAAAACTTAAAATTTACTTACCACCATTTTTTTTTTGTTATTTTATTTTTTTTTGGTAACTTTTCGAGCTGTACTGTTGCTCTGACCTAGGTTCAGTAAGTTCTTCTTGTGTCGATGAAAGCTACGAGTTCAGAATCAATGATATTCCAGAGGTTACTTTGATCAGAAACCGAAAGAAAAGGGAATAATTTTCACATCTCTTTCTAAGCAGGCCTTGAACTATTTGACAAACTTGATATATTTAAATCAGAGCTCGTGGGATAGACTTAACAAATATTTCATTTTGTATCAGCTGCCGAACCAGTCAACATCTCAACAAAAAAAAATTAAATTTTCATCGTTTTCAAACTTTTTTAACTTTTCTAAAAATTTAAAAGTTGTAAGTGCGCTCGTTAGAGATTCGAAATTCCTTCGCAACTTCCTCTGAAGGAGTTTATGACTCGGCTGTCAGTCTAATAAGAGAAGGTAAATACTTTTCATTCAGTAGCGTCTGGTTCCTTACCTCATTGGGCACCGTTTCATGCTCCAGGTGATGCCGCTGCCGGTACCTTTTACCGCCTCGAACGTGTGGCGCAGGGCCCAGCGAATGCGGATCATGCCCTGAAGCTAACGATACTCTCCACGGGTGATGGCGAAGTCCAAATCATGTATAGCGCTAAGACAAGCAGCGTGGTAAAGGTCCAGACCCATAGGCTGTCAAGGCTAGACGTCAAATGCTCAATGGCCATTGTCGGGGATTTGTATCTCCTTCACAACATCATCCAAGGGAGTCAGAAGGGGCCAGAAACTCTTCGTAATAGTTCTCAGACAACGCTTTGCCCTTACTAAAGCCCAATGTAAGGTGCTAAAGCTGGTCCAGGTCCGACTGCATTGAATAAACAAGGTCTTCGACGGCTATGCTCGGTGTCTTACGAACTGAAAAAATACTGGTTGACTGTGGCTAAGCTACCCCGACGAGGCATATGCAAACTTAATCCAGAGATTCCTGTTGGATTGCCAGGTAAGTTAAGTAAAATCTGAGAAATCATTCAGCCTGTGCTCGCAGCTGTCATCGACACAGCCTACTTCAAACCATATCATTAGATACATTTCGCAGAGTTCACATCTAAGTAAATTAAATAAGTATAACGAGTACAACTGCCTATTGCAGTATCAATTCCTTTCACCAGGACACTTTAAGCGACGATGCCACGTCGTTCGACATCAAGAACTTAATAGACAGGGGAGATATATATAAGGGAATTCGAGCTCAGAACTACCATACATCGTGAATGTCCTTGGAATCCGAAAAACAATTAATGCGCAGATGATGGGATGTTCAGTAAGTTCTTTCCTTTTATTTCAAACGTATTTTGCAGGATCAGTTCTCTTATCCACTAGAATCTATCCTACAATTCTAAGGCGCCTGGAAAAGAAGAAAACTCTTTGGATCTTGTTTCCATATACCTAATGCCTTACCCACTTTAGTTTTTCTGAGGACTCCTCAAGCAACCTGTCATTGACGTTGAGGACTTGGTCTATCCGATGCATTCGAAGCTGGACCTGCTTCAGCACAGTACACAGGGGCCCTCTCCATGGCCAAAGGCTTGTGTGAGGAGCAAGTGGAACGCATTAACGAATTATTAGAAGAGTTGTATGGTTTCTGTTACCCTTTGATGAGGCACTACAAGATGTACACATTCCCCCCAATGGACAGCTAGCCTGGACCGCCTACATTTAGGTCTTGGCCATTACCACGCTGCTTTTCATAGCGCTTTACAGGGTTTTGTCTTCACTGTCACCTGTGCAGTGCTTTGTTTTTCAATTTTGTATAAGTTTAATAAATTATGTGTATTTCTAAGAACTATAAGTAACATTTTAGTCAGCCGATCAGGACATGTCCTTTAAAAAATATCCTAAAAACAAGCTTAAAAATCGTTCTGTCTCCAATAACCTACCTACCTTCCTGTACCTGATTTTGAGCCAAGGACTTTACCAAAACCGTAGGACCGGAAGCAGGAGAAGCCTTTTTTTTAGGACACATTTAGACCTTCATAAATAAGTGTGCGAAGTATATCGAGGGGAGTTGAACCCGTTAAATGCCGGGCGGCGTGGGACGAAGGCAGGACTCCTCAAGCCGCTGTTGTGGCCGCGCAATCAAATTCAGACATTTGGAGACACTCTCAAGGCCCCCACATCCCGCCATCCCCCGTTCGCTGCTTAAGTGTCGTAAAGTCCTGCTCAGGAAGCAAGCGGAGTTAGGGAAGACTGGGGGGGAGGGGTCGCACGAAGCAAGGACAACTGCGAACGGGGCTTTTATGATTTATGCAACTATCGCCTGCAGCGTGCCGAAGCAGGAGCCGGGCCAGGCGACCAGGAGAGCCATTGCCGAAATCCTTGAGAGAGCCGCCCGAGGCGCGTAAATTCTTTTTTCGTCCGCGCCCACCTCTCTCTTTTTTTTTGGACATACATACGTCTCAGACTTGGCGGAAAAAGGAGGGTGGGAGGGGGATGGGGGGACAGGCGGCGCTTCAAATTGTGCAATTTTTATGGACGCAGGGGGTGGCTGAGAAGGGGGGTGGTGCGGCGGGGCGGCATTCATGAATAAAAGATTTTCCGATTCACCCCAGAAGACGCGCTCACGCCGCCTCCTTCAGCCGCCCAATTTATTATGCTGTTGGCCTTGCCGAGTGCAAATAATAAGCAGCAAGTGCACAGCCACGCCCACGCCTGGCACCTTGCCGCCGCCTCCTTCCACGCCCACACAATTGTCAAGGAGGCCCCTTCGTGTGCCCCTCCAAAGGCGGCCTGCAAAATTAGCAAAGCAAACGCGCTCGACTGCAGTTTACTTGCCATTTAAGCGCCGCCACTCGACAGCTGTGTTTGTCAGTGGCCCCTGCACCCGGCAAGCTTGCAACCAGCCACGGCGACAACAACAACAAGAGTGGGGGGGGGGGCAACCTGCAACCTGCCACCAACAACTCATCCTGCAACAGCAACAAGAAGAACAGCGGCAGTGACAACCACAAACGGCCGGAAAGTTGCACTTGCTGTTTTATTATATTTCTTTTTTTGGATTTATCTTTTGAAATAAGTATGGAATTTTTTGGGTATTTTTTAAGCTTAATATATTTTTAAGAAATATTGTAATTTTGTAAATAATGTGACCTAATATTTTTAATATTATTAGCTAATCTAAAATTCAATTTAAAACACTTTTCTTTCATAAATAAAAGGCTTTTTATAAAATGAGGTCTCTAAAACTTAAGTGATTTACTTCAAATAGTCGACATGTAGAAGATTTTACTTACACTTAAGCATGGATTAATTAAATCAATATATATAATGTATATATATAATCTCTTTTGTTTCAGTCCTTACACAGAGGTGGTTAAAAGATTTCGCACAAATTAAACCTACTTATAAGATTTGTGTACAAACTTTTGACTACCTCCGTATACAGATTCATTTTAAATTGTTTTTTTAATTAAACCCTTTTAATATAGATTCAATTTATATCGTATTTTATATATTTAATAATACCAATAATGTTTTAGGTTATTTTCGGAATAAGGTTTTGGTACTATTTGTACGGCTACATAGTCTTATTGATTAATGCATCCAAAAATGTTTGTTTGTAATTGTTTTTCTAAATATCTGTCGGTGCTATTGAATCCGAAATTAGCGATAATTTTTTCCCAACGTTGGGGATACCGTGCATGTTGGTACGTACTCTGAAAGTGGAGTTATATCAATTTTTAAGTTTTGCAACCCGGAGAATAATGAAATTATTTGGGGCGATACTTGAATAAATGCCCCAAAATTTGGTACATCCACTGTGAGGGGAGCAGTTACAAAAATAGTGAAAGCTCGTTTTCTTGAATAGAAAAATTATCTCAAATTCAAAATATAACGTTAATACTGCTTTGTTTCACAATTTTCGCAAGTAGTTGAGCAGCTCGCAAGCAGTGCAGTAAGCAGTAGAGGCTCGAGACTCAAAAACCTGGCTGAACTGGATACTTAACATGAATAGCGCCCCCTACAGTGTAAAAAGAAATATTTTCTTTGCTTAGCTTAAAGCAGTGTGTCAAGCAGATCCAGTTTTCTATAAGCAGTGCATCAAGCAGCTCTTCCGCAGAGTTGCTTGTGAAAATATTCGATAGTGGTCACGAACCATCGATTGTTCCGATGTTATCGATGGGCCACTCGATGTTTCTTCACCTCAAGTACCAACTCTAGTTTTAAAAAAAAATCGGACGGGTCTTGTTGTTGCGCGCGGATAAAAAACTGAAAAAAAACCGAGAGCGCGCTCACGCTCTTTTTTCTTTGCAATTAAAGGAGCCAAAACTCGCTTTGTTTTTAGTTTTCGCGTAAATTAAAGGCGTCTGCGTGGGTGTGTGCGTGCAAGTTCGTGTTTCTGTGTTGTCCCTGTACCCTGCTACAGTAAATACTCGGTTACGCGCCCTGCACTTTGTAAGTGGTTGAGGTGTGCGAAAAACGCGATAAAATGCGAAAAAATGCGAAAAAGGCGAAGAGGCAACAAAAGCAAACTAGAAAAAACGCCAAGTCTCCTCCGCCTCGCTCCCTCTCTCACTCCCTCTCGTTCCCTCTTCTTGGCTTACTGCCATTGTTGTTGTAGTAGATTTTTTTTGCCGCCTATGACCAGCGTTTTGTTGTTGCGCAGCATGCAGCGCAGCGTGTGTGTGTGTGTGTGTGGGCTTGTAAATTCCAAAACATACGCCGCCTTGCACAGTGGTTAAAAATGGGCGATATCACCCAAAAGTATTTCCAATTCCAAGGCCCGGCTTGGTGTGTGTGTGTGTGTGTGTGTTGTCTGTTTGGGTGTGTCGCGTTAATAATAATTTTCCGCTTTTGTGCCGCTTAAGTTTCTTTCATCAATTCCTTCATTCTAGACCCCTTCGCTGTTAACGCTTTCGAGTGTGTGCGTGTGTGTGAGTGTGTGAAAAAGGAAAGGAAGCAACAAATGCGCTGCGTTGCTTCGCGTTGCCAACTACGTGATGAAATGCGTTATATGGCATTCCAGCCAATTGACAATTAGAATTGATTATTATTCATTATTTCGCTTATTAACAGCCACACGCACACACAGGCACATTCCTTTTTTTTATCGAGAGAGCGAGTCGAGTGCTTCAACTCTCTCTCTCTCTCGCGCGCGCTCAAACAAACTCCAGTCAGCCGCAACAACAAAGCTAATGGCAAGGCCAGGCAGAGGCCTACGTTTTTGCGTAACGTAAGGCCGCCACGTAATGCGTAAATACTCCAAAATTAATCAAGAAAAAAATCACAAATATAAAATTGCAGCCCCAAAAAAAATTGTGCGGTGAAAATGTGGGCGAAACGTGTGCGATAAGCAAGGGCCCCCCGTGAAAAGTGTCGTCTGGCCATGTCCGTCAGTGTTTAAAGACTATAACTACGACAAACGAATACGAAACAAAGGCAGCTAACGCAGCGACAGCGCCAGCTACCC
>JAEIIU010055910.1:0-15884 GCA_018874675.1 Drosophila baimaii
TATATTATCGATAATATTGATATTTTAAAGTTTAATTCGATATTGTTCGATATTTCAAATGTCGATAAATCAATCTTTTCTATATTTACGATATGCTATTAAGCCCGATATTTTTGCCGAGATATCATGTCGATATACATCCCAATTTCAACTACTTATTGACTTCAGGTATCAAATGTGGAAGAAACGTATTTTTCTGTGCCAACCTTGAGTATAAAAATAAGAAGGAAAAGCTTCCTTTCATTGAGACATATTTGCTCTGGTAATTTCCGATTACTTTCTCTCGCTAGATTCCAGGAAGCCAGATTGTGGCTGCTTTATGCAACTCTACTTACTTTTCCTGAACCAGGCCAAACAAGCAGCAAACCTGCACTCGAAATGTGGGCCGCCGGAGGTTTGTGGACTTCCAGTGGATTAGCATATTTGAGTGGGTTCTGGGAGCCATGGGAGCCACGAGATCTCTCTCCACGCATGGCCACATTGAGGGACACACACCCGACGGGGGGCCAACTTAATGGGGATATGTGCATCGGAGTAGCTCTCAAGTGCTTTCCCAAAGCGGGTCGTAGTGTGTATATGTGTCGGTGACGGTGCCTCCCGATAGTTGGTTACATGTAGCCGAGAATTTACATACAAATTTGTATGCAAAATCCCATCAAAACTAAACGATTGAATTTCAAAGCTCAAGTGCGTTGCACTCAATAAAAACAATATTTTCCTTGAATTTATGAAATATTTTGTTAGTTTAAAATGTCCCTGCCAAAGGAGTCGGGGAAAACAGCTATTAAATTCAGACTTTCTATAAATTTTAATGCCTTTTAGCTAAGTGCTACTGCAGCTAGTCTAGAACTAGAGCGATCTGTCTAGAGTCTTTAGAGAAACCCGCTTCTATAATTTATATATAGTTATCTAACTGCTGTGAGCGCTGCTTAAATGCTGCCCTGTCATCGCCAACTTCATCATCGTCATCGGCGTAATCATCGGTGCTGGAAAACAGCGGAGCTCTCCGTGGCCGGTCCAGACCATCAGTCACTGTCCGAGGCAGAAGCTTTTTGCCGAAGGATGAGTGGCTACCACTGGCTACCACTGGGGGGACTCCAGTAGCAGCTGCATCTTCCGAAGGCACTTTCCGTCGCACATTTGTTGGCCGTCCATCGCGGAGTACGGATAACCTTTCCATTTTCCAACTGTCAACGGCGCAGCGAATGCGATTTGCCAGCGGTTTGTTTTACTGCGTGTCCACCCCCCTTCGCCTCTTTTCCCCCTTTAACAATTTATTTATCTTTTTGCCTTTTTCCCCAGTGGCGTAATTACGCGTAGAGTTTTGTTGCCTGCATTTCGAATGGTACGCAATTTTCCCAAAAGTGTCAACGCATGTCGTTGTCGTCGTCGTCGGGCTTAAAAGTTTTGAAAAATGTTAATTTGTTGTCGTTGCTAATGTCGCTGCATTCGGTGTTTTTTTCCTCTCAATGAGTGCCGCCGAGTAGTATCTCTAATCGAACGCGTCTGGCATTACATGATACTCATTATTGCCCATTATAGTGACTTGGATGACTTGAATGCTGCGAGTGGAGAGAGGGATCGGGAGGGGAGCGGAGCTATGGAAAGTTGGGTTCCGTCCCTATGAGTCGGCAGAAACCGATGGCAGGCTGGACGACAATAGAAAGCATTGTTGCTTACCTTAATTGATATAATAAGTATATCTGCCACTCGCACGGAAGTTCGGCATTAAGCCTTTAGCTGGGTCATCGTCAATTAATCAAGCCAACTTGGGGGAGAAACTCGATGGGTTAGCTTGGTTCAATGAACTTGACAGGGATTCTTCTATTGGATATCTTATCTTTTTAGTTCTAAATGGTGTAGAGGTATTGCTTGTTTGATTTGGATTCCAAGTTCATATTGTGTGTAGGGTAAAAGAGGAGTCTTTAGAAGTTCAAGATAAGTAACTCCAAATGATTTTTGGGGCTGGTTTAGAAATGAGAGAAAATCGATACTGTATCAATTTAAGCCGCAAAGGTCGATACATAAATAGATATTTTAACGTTGCGATATATGTGTGATAAATAGATATTTCTCTTTCATATATCTAACTGTGAAAAAGAGTATAAACTTGTTTTAACTTTAATTTTTGATAATAAAAATGAAGATACCAATAACTAAATTTGTTTTAGAAACGTTTTAAATATTATCTTTTAATAAGACACATTTATAATATAAAATTTGTCCGATTATTTTTCGATAATAACAATATTTTAACTATATTTTTCAATTTTTAACATTTGGTATTTATACAAACTTACAATTTTATCGATAACATATTGAACTCAATATTTTTGTCGAAATATCGGACTTTTTCTTTCGATATATACATACATATGTACATCATTAGGCTGGCTCAGTCGACGACTGTCTAGATCTGTAAGCACACATACGCACTTGCTTGCTCTTTCTTTACTCGACTTCGTGAAGCGAGAGGCACCTTATCTTACCTTACAATTGAAATGTATGCGCGTTACTTATCTTAAACTTCTAAAGTCTTTAGTAAAAGGTATCCCGACATGCGTTTAGGGATTTCTGGAATCAAGTACTTTGCCATCTTAGCTGCTATTTGGTTTCTTTGGCTATCATCCGATTCGGGGAAGTCTTTTCAGGCAACGACAAAGCCTTTCTCTACTTGCTGACCCGGAATGTCCAACAAGAAAGGAATGCACACACAATAGAAACGCACTGGGATCGCGTGGCCCACTATACATAGTAGCATGCAGCATGTAGCATGGCTTCTCGTATTCCGCTGGGCAAACCAACCACATAAATGAAACTTGACCCCCAGGGCACTTGACTGCGGGATTTTCGCAATTGCAATTGATTTTATTATATTTATATACTTTGACTTTGACTCCCTTATAAGTGGAAACTTTGCCGTAACTTTAGACGCGGGCCAATCAATACTTACTGCCTGTGACTGGGAATGACTAGGAGGGAAGATGCAGCCGGGCGGCAGGCAATATGGAAAAACTTTCAACTGCAAGTGGCATTGGCAGTGGCAGCCAGCTCAAGGCAAAGTTTCAAGTGCAATTTTCATATAATTTCCATACAAACAAATCGCAGAGTTCACTGGGGGGCCACGACCTGGGGTCTTTTTTCCACTTTGCTGAAAGGGAAAATATCATTAGGCACTAGAAACTATCAATTTCCTGTTTAATATTCCTGTAAGCCTTTGTTATGGGACAATTTTACAAAGCGGTGCTCATAATTCTATTGAAATTCCTGTTGAAAAGGTCCTCAGCTCTCATGATTTAATATTTATTTTAGCTGGCTCTTTTTTTATGAAAAGAATAAATATTTATCTGACTTACTTGTATGCCAAAGACTCTGATTGTTTACAAATAATTCCTTTATGCAAAAAACTTGAGCTACTATTTTATGATGTATTTTAATTGAATCCGATTTCCGTGCGAGCAAACGCCTGAGGTTTATGTTCTATTAAATTGAAAAGGAAAATATCAATTCGCTTTTTTGTTCAACTTTCTTTAAGTCTGGTTTGGACAAGCTTAATTTTATTATACAAAGCAATGACTAGGAGCTGTAGAAAGATTAAATAAATAATTTTCGAAGGCTGAATGTGTCATCTATGCTGCTAGTTGTTTTATTTAATCATTACAGGTAATAAATAGCAGATATATTTCCACAAGAAAAGAAAAGTATTTAGTATTTAGAACATCTCTGTTGCCCTCAAATCAGAATGTAGCATTTGAGGATGCTTAAATTTGGTTTAACGAATATATTTGTATGCTAACGTAATGCTCCTGTGCCCGTTTCTGGTTCAAGACACAGAATGAATTTTAATTAAATTGTGTTTATAAATAATGGCCTTTTGCCCGGGCCCGACCCAGGGCATGCCACCACCACCACCACCAACAAATTGAGTTACATAATTATGCGTTGACTGGCTGTGGAAATGGCCAAAAAGCAAGAGGGTCCGGACGCATAAAGGCCAACCGAGGCAATCAGTCAAACGCAAAACGGCGATACAAACATGGACAGACGCGGGGGCAAGGAGATGGGCCAGCGGATGGGTAACATTCCATCGATATCAAAGCCTTCGATGCTTACACACTTAATCGAATTTAGCGACAATTTTACCGAGTTTCCATTAGCCGGTTGTAATGGATGATTTTCCAATTACCGGTCGCCCTGCCACCGACTCGCCACCCTCATATTTTGGGCCATAGAGGCAGGGACCACACGGCGGCTGGTTGATGGCAAATGCGATGCCAATCGCACGCACATTCGTCATCCGCACACACACATGCCTGCCCACCTTTCTCTCCGCAAAATGCAAATCGATGGGGGCAATGTCAGGGTTTTTGTTTCCTTGTGGCTTTTGCCAAATTGCCCACTTTCTTTGTTGCCGGCAGCCACGCTGATGTGGATGTGGATGTTGATGTTGATGTCGATGTCGTTGTCGCTGAACAGCAACATTTTGGCATTTCCGAATGGCAAATAAAATTGATACACTTTCATTTGCGGTCGCGTGTGTGTGGGCCTGGAGTGCACATGACAAAAATGTATGCCATATGTGGGGCATAAGTTTGTTAGTTTTCAAATAGAAACAAATGTACGTTTTGATTACTTAGCTTTAGCTTTGTTTATTGTTCAATGCGCGGATATTTCATTGAAAGATACATACATAAATGATTTTAGTTTAGTTTTGTGTATTATTGATTTAGAATTAAATTTAATGGGCGTGAAATGTGGATGACAGAAAATTTATAGATATATCGATAATAGTTGACACCAAGACCGATATATCGAACTGTGGCAAAAAGTATCTTAAGTTTCAGTTAAAACTATCATTATCGGATAAAAATAATAAAATACTACTACAAAACTTAGTTTCAACGATGTTTTAAATAAATTTAATAAAATAGACAAACAATTTGAATAGCATTATCTGAAATTTGTTCGATATTATCGATATGTTACCGATAAATGTACTATTTCTAATTTCAATGGATCAAGCTATTTGTTATTTTCAATATGATATTCAGCCTAATATTTTTGTCGATATATTCCATCGGAGATTTATTTTCGATGTATACTTAATAGAGTCTTAATACAAGCTAAAAACAACAACAGCAAACAAAAATTTTTTTAATGCCAAATACTTAGAGATTAGGCCAGTAAATGTAGAAAAAGAAAATATCTGCCAAATTGGGCATATATACATAAGTAAAGTAGATTTAAAAACCCCAATCATCTATATCTATTTTCTCGTCGTGTACATGTGGTGGTCTGAATGTGGCGTTTGTCATTTCCATCACAATGAATTTTTAATGCCCAGCGCTCAGTGCTCAGAGTTCAGCATTCATCCCAGCCGCCTGAGATCACGAACCCGAGCACGTTCCTCGAGCCACATGGGGTACGGAAACATGATTTGCCTGTTGCACCGCATGGCCTTTGGCATCTGAGCGACGGAATCACATGCTCCGGCATTCTGAGATGCCTTTGACACAAGCGGGTCAGGTCGCTTACGGTCGATTCTTGTTCTGGTCTCTGGTACAGCAGGCTGTCGGCCAAAACTGTAGCCAAATTGCTGAGATTGGCAGCCTCAACAGGTGCAATTCAGAGGCCAATTAAGACCGACAAGCGGAGGGGATAATTTACTGCACGGCTGCGGACAGGCGTCCCCTTTAATTAAGTGCCATTCGATTGAAAATGTAGAACTAAAAACTGGTTTGAATCTATAATTTACATGGGAAATATGAAGAGGTTCATGTCAAGGCATTTTAAAACGAGGTTGCAGGGGTCTAAGTTCTTTTTATGTCCTTTGGTAAAATTAATGCAATATACAAAATAAGTGCAAAGCGATTAAAAAGAATAAATATTAATAATTCATTTCTGCAATTGCTATTTTTATCATTTAAAAAGGCAGCTGTTAAAGGAATGTCCTACTTAGTTATTCGCTTTAAAATAATGAGTTCGAAATCTATAATTCACAAGAGTACAAAATGTAAAGGTTAAGCTCTTAGGTAAAATTAATTTTCTTATTAAATATTAAAAATAAATCCGTGCTGCAGGTGGCGGTCTTTACAAAGGCACTTGGCCTACTATGTGTTGGTTGTAAAATGTGTCAAAATAAAATGACATAGACTGTCGTCAGGGGATCGATTGCCTGCACATAACTTTCCACTTCAATGCAGCTGTTGATTGACACATGGCTGAAATTGAATTAAGTTGGTTGACATAAATTTTATGGCCAGGGCCCGGAGTGGACACATAAACCAAAAAAATACAGGAAAACACCATTCAAGCTGGTCAAAGCGGCTTGGCTTGTGCACCGCATGTGCGGCATTAACAGCCAACTACTCGAGCGATATATGTTTCTACTCTCTATATATATATATAAAGTCGGGCACACTCCGCCCACCCAAGCCGAATCCCCCACAAGCACACCGAACCGCAGACGGAGTTTGCCGGATTTAGAGTTTGGCCGAGATTAAAAATATATAAAAAAAAAACTCGCAAAAGGTCTGGGGTCTCGGTTTTAACTAACAGCCACCGAATTGAGATTTATGAGTGTGCTTTTATTTCTTTTGTTTTTGTTTTTATTTTATTTCCAACAACACAAATAAATTTCCAAGTGTGCACTTTATTATGGAAGTTAACAAGCACTTTTTTGGCTAAGTGGTATTGACTTAATTATGTAATAATTTTATATATTCTAAGCTTCTTCCGAAAAAGTAAAGAATTTATTTTGAAAAGAGATTTTTTCCAAGATTTTTAATATAAATGTATATTATTTTCTTCAAATGTACATGTTTTTCTAAAAGTAAATAATATTTTCCCACAGTTTTTGAATAATTTTAATTCCAAATCTAAAGTGTACATGCTTTCAGGATCCAATATTCGATTTAATTAAATTTCTCTTGTCTTTAGAAAATCACACTTAATTAAATAACTCAAAAACATAACTGTATTTGCCTTGCACAATTAATTGTAAAAGGTTGTCAACCTAATTTGCGTTAATTGCCCGATGACCTGATACCGGCAAGAATTCTACTGCCTTTAATATTAATGATCCACTCAAAAACATGACACACTTTTTGCGACAGCCAAAATTTTTAGCCAACTAATTTGATGAAAAGCGTGAAAATGCAAATCCATTTTCCCTTGTGCCTTGCGAGACTGGGTCGTATATCGTCTGGACATTACATAATTAAACGGAATTGTTGGCTAGTTAGCGTGTGCGTTGCCTTCAATTACTTAAAATTCTGAATGGTCGGCAATGAATTGAACATTGTCACGCTCGTTCCTTGGCCAGAGGAAACGGTCCACAAAGACGACGAGGAGGAGGAGGAGAAGGAGGAGGTGTTGGCCAAAAACGGAAGACGGCGACGGCGAGTGCCAGGCAACGGCACTTTGCTGGCCAAATTTGTGAGCCGGCCGGCTGGGCGGCCATAAGTCAACAACCTTTTTGGCAGGCGGCCAATTTACGCACGTACAATTTGTCGTCGGCGGCACGTAGCTCTCCATTCCGATGTCGAAGTCGATGGCGTCGCCGAGTCAACTTTATTTACGGTTAGCCGTTGACTCCGTCTGGAGTGGGAGTGGGTGTGGATGAGGGCTAGGGCCTTCTCGACTGGCCATCTGGGCTGCAAAGGTCAGCCAGCGTGACGGCAACTGCCAGGGGAACTCGCATTGTCACCGGGCAGACAACTTGAGAATGTTTAATTCGCACTTACAACTGAATTATATGGATTTACCATGATTGCTCCAATTACACACTGGCAGGGTTCACCTGAGAAGTATCTTGTAATCAGTTGGGCAAAGGGGAGAGAGTATAGATAAATGGAGAAATAAAAATCTTAAGAGAATAAATATACTTAAGAGATTTAAAGGACTTAAAAGTCCCTGACCAAAGAACGATAATAAACCTTTGATTTTTCGAAACATTTATTTAATTACCTTTACAAGGGAAACCCCAGAAAACTCTAAATAAACCCATTAAGATTATATGACATTATTAATCACAAAAGAAAACTCTTGAGACGATACTTGGCATAAAAGGTATACTTTGCAAGCCAAGAAAAAAATGTGTACCTTTTCCTACGCATTTCAAAACTTGGCAAGCCAACAAAAAGCATTTTTAGCACCAAGGTGAGAAGGTGAAAGGCAGAGGAGAGTGTAAAGTCAACTATTTTGGCGGCTTTTACGAGCTGTTTTCTTTTTCACTCCGCCTGGCAGTTAGTCAAGCGTTTACTGCTGGCTGACTGGCTGGCTGGCTGGCTGGCCCCTGCCCAGCCTCATTACTCTTTTTATTTATATTTATTCTTTGTGCAGACGCCAGCCATAAATTTATAATTTTATACGAAAGAAGAGGCAAATTTTCCGAGGCTCTCGTCCGGAAAATGCGCCCGGGTCTCGCAGTCGCAGCTTCATTTGACTAAGTGTTTAGCAATTTTGTTTCGTTTTTTGCAATTCGCATTTCTCTTCCTTTCCTTTCCCCACAGCTTTTTTTGTGTGTACCATAATTTTAGCCAAAAGCAGGGACCCTTTTTTTTGGCAAAAAAAAAAAGATAAAGAGAAATAGACCCGCCCCAAGGCAAGGCGTTCCGTTTTAATGTTTTCATAACTTTCGGCGCGTCTGTCAATAAGTCGAATTCTTGGAAACAAACTCGAAACTTAAGTCAAGTTACGTGACTCTCATGTCAACGACTCTTCGACATCCTTTCCGTGGTTCCGATTTGAATATTAACACACTGTGTGTGTGTGTGTGGGTTCAATGAAATATCTCCTGGCCCCAGCTTAGTATTCAGTGTCCTAGTGTCCAGTTATTTGACCTGCTTCTTTGCCCCCTAACTCTCTTTCTCTCTCTCTTGGTCACCTGGATATTGATTTTGTTTAGTTTACATGTGGGACTTATCAAATATTAATCACGAAATATGGCCAACAATGCAGGCTTTCATTTTTCCAGCTTTCCTTGTTGTTGTATTCGCACATGCGCCAAAAAAAACAACAACAAAGAGAAAGAAAAACCAGAAAACCCCCACAAAAAAAAACGAAATAAAACTCAACTGAGGCAGAGGCCATAAATGAAAATATTGAAATTCGTTGTACGAGTACACGCGGCTGTCATAGAGCATTATCCGGTATTCAGGACATGCGACATGCATAGCATGTTGCGTATATAGTAGGCACGGTGTTCCCAGGGAGAATAACACCCGCATATACACACATATATACACACATCTATATATATTTAATCTCCAGGCTGTGGCTCACTTGATTGCTTATTGAAAAGAAACCGAAATCGTGTTTCATTAGATTGCCAGCGAGTCCCATATGGGGGACATTACAATATCCGGGGACGAGCTCTCTATCCTGTCCAGGTTGCCGTGTGATTGATGACTGCATTTCATTAGGGATAATGAGCGACGGCAATGGACAGAAGACATTGTTAAAATATCAGTTACAGCTGGGAATCTAGGTCATTTCTGATTAAAGGACTACAAGTATTGGCTTTCCAAAAGGGATGAAACCTTTTTTTAAATCTATAAAAAGCCTTTAACAGAAAAGGTTAACATATGCAAACTTTTGGCTTAAATTGTGGAGAAGATCCTTCAGTTAAAAGGGTAAAATGTATGACCTGAAAGTATATGGCTTTAAGCCTATTAAATATCAAAGTGAAGAGTTGAAGGACTGTCNGTCCTGAAAGTATATGGCTTTAAACCTATGAAATATCAAAGTGAAGAGTTGAAGGACTGTCAATTTCTGCTAAAATGATAAGTAGCAAGAAATAAGTACCAAGACAAAAAACATAAAATAAATTAATGTCATAGTCCCAAGAAAATATATAGCATCGAATCTCTGTTATTTGGGATTGGAAGACTATAATTATTGGATTTCTAAAAAGATAAAACCTCTTTTTAAATGAATGAGATACCTATTAGGAAAACCTAAGCATATGCAAACTTATAGCTTAAGTTTTAAGAAAAATCTTTTAATAAAAAGGATAAAATGTATATAAGTCCTTCAAGCATGTGGTTTCAAGCTTATTAAACATCAAAGTATACAGTTTAAAGACTTTAAATTCCTGCTAAATAAGATTGCTTAAATAATTAGTACAAAAAAAATTGCATATATATAAGAAAAAACAAAATAAATACACAGAAAAGATCCAGCTCAAACAATAAATAAATAGGTTGTAACAATTTCCCCATTATAGACCCTCCGAGAATTTCCAGGTCATTCGATACTGGATTCCACCGGCGCAACCATCTAGGGATCATTTTATCATAATTTAAGGCAAAATTATGCGTTTTTTCCCCGGCCAATAAAGGACAACGACTTCGGACCGGCCAATTAGGCAACCCAAATGTCAATTAAAAAATCGTTTTCCCTTGTTTTTTTTTTTTTGTTGTGCGAAAGGGGCGCGCTCGGTGGAAAGTTAAAGCAAATAAACAAACTGGCGGGCAAACAAGCCAAAACGGAATGGCAGACAATGGTCAACAGTGGGTGAAGACCAAGAATAACAACAGGGAACCGTGAACGGCAAACAGGCAATACGGGGCGACGATGAGCAATGGCGGCGGCAACAATGGCAACAAAGGCGGCAATCATGGCTGTGCGATGGCTGCGATGGCTACGATGACAACGCTGACAGGCGACGCGTCGATTAACTGTTATTTAGCCGGTGCTTAAAATGGCAGCCGTGCGATTTCCGGTGCGTCCCCACTGCCGCCTGCTTGCTCACATCCTCTCTCCCTAACCCCCCCGTGTTTTTGTTGTTCATCGTTGAGCGCGCAGGAAAGTAAATGAAAGTACAAATTGACGATTTGTTTGATTTGGCGCTGAAGCAAATCTCAGAAAACAGAAAAACGGGCTACAGAAAGCGGGCAACAGGCATTTGGCAGAAGGGGCCGCGGACTGCCAGCGGACAGAGCAAAGGCCCCAAAAGACTTTTGGCTATAATTTAACGCACGAATGGCTCAGTTAAGCGCTGTAAAAAGAGAGGCAGCAGCAACAACAACAACAACAGCAGCAGCACAAGGGCCAAAACTGCTGCGAAAACAACTCGAACATCATTTTCGGGGGCCCAAGCCCCTTTAAGCCCTTAACACAAAACTTTTTCATTCTCTTCCGTCTCTGGGGCTTTTTCAATTTCATTTGACCGGCCACGGAGTGTCGACTGTGGTTCGGATTCTGTGTTCGCTGTGTTCTGTTCTGCGTTTATTAAGTAATAAATGTTTGGCAATTTCAGTGTCATTGCGAAAGTGGATTTGCCGGCATAAACTCGGCCATAAATATTGCAGGTACCCTCGCTTTGAGTCCCGCCTCATCCCGCCTGAAAAGAAGTGACACACTTTTCTAGTTTGCCATTTGGCAATCGCTTTTGGTAACTGTCAGAGAGAGTTGTGACAAATGTAACAAGCTGGCAGCAGCCCAGCGGGCAGGAAGGCCCAAGCCCAGGCTGGCCCTGGCTCTTTCATCTCCACGCTCTATTTGTGTATCGTCTGTGGCCGTGAGCTATTTTTTGCGAACGCCACATGGCACGACTTTATCTTGGAGCTCGCGTTTTTATTGTCTGTTTGCGGCGCTACGGCGTGCGAAATGCTCGGCAATCAAAATTTGTTATGCCACAAAATTTATGGGGAGTCCGCGTCCCGTTGTTCTCTCTCGTGACATCGGTCTTTAAGCGCTTCATTCGCTGAATTATGCAGGAATTTCGAAATATATGTCGAATCCTGCAGCGACTTCATTATGCATGTTAAATGTTAACTTCATCTGGGATTGGCACTGGCACTGGCACTGCACACCTGGCGTATGCGTAATGCAGCTCATGAATATTGCGCATACGACGGCGGCTAAGTGGTTTACATTCGGCCCACAAAAAGCCAAACTTATGACAGTTTTGCATATCGGCAAAGTGCCATTTTAACTCCATTACTGATTCACTAGCAGAAAAATGTTGCATTGTTGTTTTTAGTATTGTTTTTATAAAAAATGGAATACGAAATGCAGAATGCTTTAATAAAGATGAGAATATCATACAGTTGATACAAATATTACCACAGAAAAAGGTTCTTAATATTACTAAAAAATAATTTTCCCTTCTATCGCCCAATTTAGAATCTTAAAATTCATTTTAAAGTCAGTTTTTTCAATAACACACAGTATGTATATTTCGTAATAGATTTTCCGGCCATTGCTTTTCTTTTTGTGTACCTTTCCAGCCGCTTAACAAATTCCCAGATAAGTTTATCAGCAATTTGCACTAGCCAACTATTATTATTTCCTTATTAGGCTAATTATGAGCACAAAAAGGGTGGCCAGGATGTGTCTTGGCTGTGGCTTGTGCTCCTGGCCACAATCATTCATCTGCAGATGGCCACTTAAGCCCCGGCCGAGGACATTGCCTTGTGCGGGGCCATAAGCTAATGTAAACCCTTGGTCGGTCGGCCAACCGCTGAAAGGGGAGAGGACCATTAATATCCATGGCCATGGCCCCCAACACAGATATAAAGTTCTGCATATGCCCCTCGTTTCGTTGTCTGGCCCCGGGTACGGTGTCAATGTCCCCGGGTGCTGTGACAACTCCAACTCCTACTCCTTCTGCGCCCCAGGATCTTCGGCACCCCCGATATGTAATTATGCAAATGCCGGGGCCCAGCTGAGGGGCTAAAGGCTGAACCCTTGTCTGTCCCTTGCCCGGTTATCAGTGTCAAATCGAAGATTAACAATGGGGAGCGGGAAGCTGCCTTGCGGGAGCTGGGATACCCTGCCAAGGTGTCCTTTTTTAAGGGAATGTATATAATCTTCCTGCTTATAAGTGATTTCCTTGAGACTTATTAATTTAGTGGAGATTCTGAGGAAGTCCAAAGGGGGTCTTAAAATGTCTTCTTAATTATATATTTTCCTATTTTTGTACTTAATTAAAAAGCATACATTTCTTTTATATTATTTCCTAATTCAGTAGATGTAAAGATCTGTTTTTATTTGCTTATACAAG
Source organism: Drosophila baimaii (assembly GCA_018874675.1). Taxonomy (NCBI): domain Eukaryota; kingdom Metazoa; phylum Arthropoda; class Insecta; order Diptera; family Drosophilidae; genus Drosophila; species Drosophila baimaii. The sequence continues at coordinate 13,013 of JAEIIU010055910.1, forward strand.
AGGTTTATATATTATTTCAATATAATTTACCTAATACTTATATTGTAATATTATGATAATAATATTCCTGATATTTGTGTAAATTTTTAATAGTTAAACTCCCCATCGACTGCAACTATAAATACTAAATAAGGAGAAGCACTCCTCTTTTTTATAGCACATTGTAAAATAAAACATTTTACACCCGTCCTTTTGGTGTTACGAACAATTTAATAAAGTTTATGTATCCGCCGACTTGCCGCCCTCAAAACACGAGTTCAACTCTTGGCCAAAACTAAGCACATACACGTATGAAAAAAAGGCAAATGGCCGCAACGTTTATTTAGGTTTATGGTCCTGGCCCATTAAGCATACGACACGTGTGCGACGAGTGCTTTAAATTCAACAAAATTCGCATTTAATTTGATTTGCACACGACCGCGACTCGTCGTCACATTTAGGTTTATTTGAAAGAGAAGCAAAAAGTCAACCGACAAAGAGGATAATGTACAAGCTGCATAAATGCAAAATGGTGCCCCCTAGTGGAAAAACACGAAGGTTTTGATGTTTTCTTTTAACATTTTACCTTTTATTTGTTTTTGTTTGTTTGTGTTTTTTTTTTTTGGCTGGTTGCGTGTTCCGGCTGGCTGCCCAGTTGTTAGCCCGCACATTTAAAATTAATTAAAACTAATAACATTTTCAAGCACTTACTTCCACACTCAAACGCACACATGCTCTCTCTCACTCGCGAGTGACGCCATTTTGTCGTGCATTGCATAATTAAAAGGCGCGCAAATGGCGGGCCATTTCCGGTGCCCGTTGCCCGGTGCCCGGTGCCGGTTGAATGTGCTTTAATTTAAAGCAGCCGCCATACATTTGCCACTGTCCACCTTGACAGCCGCGCCCCCGGGTGTCGGCGCGCATATTCGCAGGTTTTTATTATTTCTCCTGTATTTTTCTTGTCTCGCAGCGCTGTCAAAAAGTTTTAATTTGAAACGGAAACGCGAGACCCGCTTGGCTTGGCCGCTGCCATCGCCTTAGCTACTGGGCATTGTCCTTGCTTTCAGCATTCAGCAGCATCCAGGACACTTCACTTCAGGCGCCCTTCGCCCGGTGGACAAATCACATTTAGCTTGGTAATTATTTATATTCGCATTCTCTGGCACATCAGCGCCAGAGTCTGGCGTCATTAAAATCGTAAATCTAATGGACAAGCCGGTGCTGCCAACGACCGACCCACCGTTCGCGTTGTCTGTGGTCAGAGATGATTTGAATTATGGCATATTTTAGCGCGAAAAATCTAGGGGGAGTGGCGTACAATTTCACTAGTGAATTTTCCGACAGCTGGCAGCTGCCTGAAAATATCAGATTTAAATTTCATTTGGGGGGGAGTTATATTTAAAGCTATTACACAGTGTAATTGAATACAAAGACTTCCTGAAAATAAAGGTAATAGTTACTTACCTCTCAGATATTCTAAAAACGATTGTTCCTTTTAAAATTTAAAAATGCAAAATAAGACTCTTTAATATTTACCCAAATGAAATCCAATCAACTACGTTCTTCGAAAATATATTAACATTGACTAAAGCCAGCCTGGTTAGGGAATTTCAAGCTAATCATTATTTTACAAGAATATATTTTCGATGTATAATTAAATTTCCCTGAAATTTTCCCGCAAAAACCACGAATGTACATATACATTAAACATTTGACCTTCTTCCACATAAAAATCCCCAACATCTGAGGCCCAGACCAATTGCATTAGCTGCTGTAAGCTCCAGGAGTAGCGAATTATTTGCTGCCCCATGGCAACATCAAAGCGCACAATCGTGGGCGCCGCGTCGGCCATGTTATCTCTCCTTTGATTTCTAATAAGCCGGCGGAGCAGGTGTTCGATCTGGCCCAAAAGGTCACACGCCCAAAAAGGCCACCGAGGCAACCCAAACCCTGGAGCCCCCGAAAAACAGGACGCAGCTGATTTACATCAGTTTAATTAGTTGCTTATTTGCATAAGCCCGCAGAGCGTGGGAGGAGGACTCAGCTCGGGGGACAGGACAATCAGAAACATGCGTAACGCTATTTGTTTAGGCCGTGTTAGGGTTTTTAATCATTTCCCAAAACCGAAAACTGTTCCGTTCCGTCCCGCCAACAAAGGCGACTGCCTATGGCTTAGGCCAGGTCTTTGCACCGCTTTCATGGTCACTGTGAATTTATGGCTATTAGGTTTAGCACTTTTTGGCAGCCCATTGTAGCGGCTCCTGCTGCGGCCCCGTCGCTGCCCAAATGGCTTATTATGATTATTAATTCATAACGCAGCCGGGGCTGGTCGTGTGGCTACAACCACATAGCAACTATAACTACACTCGGCACTCGAGCACTTGAACACACGAAACCGTCGTCCACACACACATCTCGACTCCCATCCATCGAGCCAACTGGTATATACGATCCTGACATGCCAACAGATGGAACATTAAACATGAGCACGGCTGCACGGCAATAAATTTGAAGGAAGCTTTTACGTTTTCTGGTTAAATATATCATTAAATGAATTGCAGTTTCATTACTTAAAACCCCGAAAGCGCACTCTCCTTAAAGTATTAAAAATAATACGTTCTAAGAAATAAAGGGTTTTAATCATAAAAGCTAAAACGAAATGAGTTTAAATCAAATAACAAGATTCCCTCTCTCACATTTTCTTGAGAATTAATTAACCATTTAATTAATACAAATGTATATAATATTAATATATTTTTCTGGTTATTCTTCGGCATAAAAGAACTTATTTCACCCGACCGAGAAATTCAATTGAGCTTCAGCTCATTCTTGAACCGTTTTATTTACGCTTATTGCCTTTGAAATGAGGTGCAAAGTGTCGAATTAAATGTGT
>JAEIIU010055913.1:0-21313 GCA_018874675.1 Drosophila baimaii
AATATAATCTGAAAAGCAGAAAAAGTGATTTCTTAAACATCGATGTATCGATTAATGCAGCGATGTTTCCCTCGAAGCTGGCAACACTGATTACCTATAAAAGATGGCGCGTTCTCTCTTTCTTATTTCCGGGAATCCAACCATACGTAAAATGCCAGAGGAAGCCAACAAGCAAAAGTCGGAGGCCGAGAGCTGCCCGATCGAGATAAGTCCACTCGAAGGACTCCAAAAACTAGTTACCCGGCTCGATCCATTGCAGCTCCCTCCGCCGGTCACCAAGAAGGCTTTGAAATCTAAGGCTCTTTGGGACGAACAGTGCGCTCCTGGCCCGAAAGTGGTAAGTCCATTGGAGGTACTCCCAAAACTAGCGTTAACACGTGACCAATTGCAGTTGGCTCCAAGCAAGATGGCCAAGAAATCGCCGGCAAGCAAGAGGACCAAGGAATCCGAGGCTCTCGAGGACGAGATGGAAGCTTCTGGCTCGGAAAATGTAAGTCTACTGTAGGCACTCCGAAACTAGCTTTAACACGTGATCAATTGCAGCTCAAGGTGGCGCCGCCAGCCAGAAAGAGGGCCAAGAAATCGCCAGGTGTTCACAACGAGAAGTGCTTACCTGGTCCCTGGGTCTTCGGGGAGCTTCGCAAGGTGCGCCTGACCGAGGTCCGCGGACAGAAGATGGTGGACATTCGCGAGTACCGCGAGAAAAACGGAGAAGTTCTGCCCGGCAGGAAGGGCATCTCGCTGTCGGTGGAGCAGTGGAAGAAGCTGCTAGAGCTGGCGGACGAAATCACCAGCGCAGCTGAGATGTAGACGGTATTGGCCCATGTACCTGAGACTCCACCATGTCAAGCATTTAGGCTTGCTGGAGGCCACGAATAAAAATTGAGTTCAAAATCCACGAAAGATGTGTCGTTTCTTTTGAGGAAATATAGTTAAAGTAAGAGTTTCCTAAAGGTACAGTGGAAATTGTGAATTAATTCCTTGTACTCTTTGATGATTATGTTTAGATATTTGTTTAGATATTTATTGGTGCCGGAATTCAGCCTTAAGGTAGTTAATAACATGATTTATTATATATAAGTATTATTTTAGCCTAACTAAGTTATTATTAAATATTAATTATATTATAATATTATATAGCATCTTCACAGGAACGAAGGAAAGTTGGTTTACCATTGCAGTTAGCAATATGACTCATAACGCATAACTCATAACTATATATCATTTGTTATGTTCAAAAACATAAGAGTTTGTCGATTTTCCTATTAACTCTCTGATCTTTCCTTTAGAGCTACATCTGTGTGTATTTGATATACGACATGCATATGTATATAGATATATAATTAATAGAGAATAGAATTAAATATTAATACATACTTCATTCATATGGCTTTAAAACCGAGCGACTGGCTTGAGTAGAGAGGGACAGACCACCAAGGCTAGATTGACTCGGCTGTTGATGCTAGTATACATAGTTTCAGGGCTACCACATTTATTTAAAGCTAAGCCAGAGTATGGACGTTTTAACACTGTGTATCTAGTAAATATTATCTACATGTATCTTTAAAAAAGAATTAATATCTTTATATTTTATTTATTTACATATTTATATTTTATAATTAATGTTGGCTCTTGAATAAGTCAACTATTGGCCACTATCCGCCTGCTTCTGGACCAAGTCCAATTGGCCAATTAAAGCCACTGGGACGCAGCGCGGTCCGAGTAAGTAAGTCCTTGCCTGGGTCCTGCACTTTACTTCCTCTATCCTTTTGACTCTGGCTGTCTTCTCTTTCGTCCTTGGAGTCGGGAATTCCGTTTCAATTTGTTGCAACGGAGCTGAGACACTGGCATGGTGGTGGTCACTGGCGACCCAAACAGGTTGAGTTTGGTTTCTTTTGAGAGTGTCTGTCACCACAATAATTTAATGATGAGAACAAGGAGACGAGGAGAGGCAGCTCCTCTATCCTCTGTTAATCTGTATAATTTATGCGACAATTGATGCAAAAATGAAATTTGTCCCCCAAAAATGAAAATGGGAAAATGGGGAATGAAAAGATGCGCCTGTGGTTGGGTTCTCGGATCTTGGGTTTCTGATGATTTGATGATGAGGCAGGCAGGCTGGTTCCTTTCCACATATCCCAGATATATCCTATAACCAATCCTGCATCCCTCTGCCATGCCTGGCCTGCCTTTCTACGTAAACGTGGCATACAAATTGCACTCATTTTAGTTTCTCACGTTTGTTGCATGTTGTACATGACTGCAACGCGCACGCACACAAATTGAGGCACACACACACACAGAGAGAGGAGCCAGCGAGGAGGTAGGCCTCGACCTCTGCTTAGTCTCGCTTCCAAATCCTCCATCCTGCTTCCCATTATCCTGCCCGCAGCCTCGTCTGCTACTGCTGCTCCTGCTCCTGCTCCTGCTCCTGCTCCTGCCTCCTGCTCCTGCTCCTGCTCCTGTCCCCGCTCCTGCCTCCTGCTCCTGCTCCCGCCCCTGCTCCTGCTCCTGCCCCTGCTCCTGCCTTCTGCCTCTGTTTTCCTGTCGCTTCATCGGCATGCGACAAACGGAAATGTTGCTTTTATGCTTTAAATATGGCAACTTTGTGGTGTCGACAGACACACTCGTGGTGGTGGTGCCGGTGGGTTGGGCCTCCGTCCCGCCCCATTTGGCAGTCGTGTCGATTGCACGTCTTGCTCGGCCCTCATCCTGGCCTCGCCAGTTCCCAATCCTGAGCCTGACCCACTCCTCCTCCTGCCTTTTGTATAACTATCTCCCGGGGTGTGTGGTGTGTGCGAGCGAGTGTTTGAGCGATCGACCATGAAGCCTTCATTATTGCATTTCATGATTTTGCGGTTCTTTATGCCCGTTCCTTCACACTATACACACACACACACACACACACACACACACACGGGCAGGACACTGGACGAGCAGCAGCGTCTGCCATGTGCCATGTGCCATGTGCCATGTGCCCCATTTGCCATGTGTTTGGCCTGGCCGGGACTGGTGTCGACACTTTCACAACATCCAGCCTGCATAGCCGCATCCACATCCACATCCACATGCACATCCACAGGCACTGGCGACAAAGACATCACAGTCAGCCTCAGCTTCAGATATGGCTTTCCCTTCGTCCTCGTCCTCGTCCTGCATTCATTTCCATCTCGAGACCCACTTCGCTTCTCGTCTCCGTCTGCATCCGTGTCCATGTCCGTGCTCCATTCAAATTTTCAATATTTTCTGTGTGTCGCCGGTCGTTATCACGCATTTCCTGCCATTTGCATCGTCATCGTCATCGTCGTCATCTCCATTGCCATTGGCATTGGGATTGGTAACGGGAATTGCAGCCACAAGACGCGGGCTACGTGGCCAGGATGCGGGATGCCGCTAACCTACTGCCAGGCATCGGACTTGACCAATTTGCCGCCTCTGCGGTTCCGGGTTGAGCGCATTAGGCCGCCACATTGCGTCCATTTCCCACGGTGGAAGGGAGAGATCGGGTATCGAAGGGGATTTTTGGGTTTACCAAATGCATATTGTTTCGGTTATATATCTTATATATCCCGATATTGCCAGTAACACAAGCAAACACTAGAGAAATCGGCAGTAAGTGCACTTCTTTATATATTTTATTATTCTTGAGAACAAAATAGAGAATGCCTTCAGAGCTTCAAGGAAAAAAAAGGAAGATGTTCGAGTTTTATAACCTTTAAATTATAGATAAATCTATGTATAATAATATACATTTAATACCATTAATATACCACTAAAGAACGTATTTCTCTTTTTAAATTAAATGTTTAACAATAATAAATATCTGTCATTATTTAATTGCTCCCAGAGGGATCCTTGACAGCGTTTCCTTAATATAAAAAATTATTGATTGATTGAAAATGTATAAGAAAAGCGATTAACTTCGTCTTGGCTGCTTTGAATAATATCTTGTATGAACTACATTGTTCTGTCATTCTTTATAAAATTATCATTTAAATTCATAGAAAGTATATATATACAAAATAGCAGATATTTTAATTCTCCAAATAAAGGAATAATAAAAATAATGCTTTTATATTTATAAGAATATATAATTAAATATATATAAATTTGAATAAAGAAACAAACAAATCAAATAAAATAATATAACTTTAAGCAAAAAACAGTTTGTAAATAAATAAATAAATAAATAAACAAGAAGGCGAAGGATCTAAGGATCTAAGCAATCTCAATTGCTGTGTTAAAAAGTAAACAAAAAAATATTTTGTGTATAAAATTCGTTATTTTTTTGTTTAGATAAATGATATCAAGCCAATATAAAATACCCTTTCTTTGATCTTAAGCAGGTTTCCTTACCTTAAGACCTTTAGAAATTACGGAAGTTGGAATCTAGCTTCTCTAAACTGTTTTCCCGTTAAACCAGCGGGTTTTCCAAAAAGAGTTTTCCAATTCGATCTGTTCTGTATAAACAAAACAAACTCCTAACGAGCTAAGATAATAGTAGTAATAAAAAATTAAAAAATAATAATAAGATAATAAAATGTTCTTAGATCACAGTTTGTGACAATTAATTGTGACATTAATTAAACATCAAAATACGAATAATTTAACTAGTTTCTAATTAGACAAGCTTGTAGAAACCATTAGTTTCTAATCTAGATATTTTGTAGCTTAATGCCAAAATCGAAACTTTTATTCTTGTGCAATTTCAGCCCCATTTTCTTTTGATCTAACCTTTTAAAAATTGAAGTATGCTCAATTATGGTCTATAGCAAAATCCTTTTCTATAGCTTTTTGGGATCACACAATTCTGAGTGTAAATGTATATTAGTAATCGCCTTGCGCACTCGCTCGGTGCTCATCGTCACTACGTGAACGTGTGTCCTTAGTTGTAAAATTGGTTTTAGGAATCCAAAACTTCGATTTGATTTAAACAAAGAGACAATCTGTAAGTTTTTTTTATAAATTTATTTACCTTACCTTACCTTTACACATTTCCTACCATTCTTAAACAATGTTTTTAATTAGGCAATATTTATTGTATGTGACAGTCTTTCTGCGTCTTGCATTAATTTCTGCCTTAATTATTTTCACTTAACTTAAAGTTATTAATAATACTCGACCAAACTCTCACACTGACTGCTTAAAAAAAGCCAAGGTCGTAGGAATAACCTTAATAAATGTGTTCCATGTGAAGAAATCCCCAAAGTCCTTCTGTACTTTTTCTTTACTTTTTAATTAATTTATTCAAGTTATATGTAAGTACAAGAGCGATTGATGTACTTCCCCTCACGCCGAGGCCATCATAAAATTGCTGAATCGCCTCCATTTGGCCAGCTTAAGTAAAAGGTGTTTCCATTTAGCCGCTAACACTTGGCTTTCGCCCAGTCATGGCGGGGTCAAGCGCCCCCATGGCCCTCCACCCCCATGGCCAATGATCAGTGACAACTGCTGAACCCTGGCCATAAGCCGAGTGGCCGCATCCGCCCGCTTTCAGCTGTTAATGCCACTGATTGCTAATAAATTGAAAACCATTTCAGCATGGCCAAGGCCCAAGGACCAAAGGCAGGATTTACAGCCGCTGTCCGAATGGGAATCGGAATCGGAGCACAGGCGCCACAGGCCCCCCTTTTGGAATGAATATGCAAAAACAAGGTAAACAGTGAATAAAATCAAAATAAAAACTCATTTATCAACACGCCTGCCAGACAGGACGCACAGTCTATCCATCTCCATCGATAAGGCTGGACAAATGTGGGGCTACTGCTCCCCGCTCCTGCTCCTGCTCCTGCTCCTTCTCCCGCTGGCCAAAGGGAAAAGGTCACAAAAGCAGGTTAAGCTGCTTTTTAAATAATACGCACAACACGTTAATACACACTGGGACCAGGACGAGCAGGACGAGCAGCAGGAGCAGCAGCAGCAGGAGCAATCCTTTTTCCGCTCGGAAAGAGAAAGAGAGAGAGAGATCGGATGCGAATGAGTCCTCATCCTCTGTGTCTCTTGGTGCGCCGGGCCACGTGCGAACAGTTCCGCTGGCGACCAACGACTGGCTGACTCGGGCGAAGATTTCACGAACGCCCGAACCCTAGCCGACACGACACTCGGCTGGCCACGAAGCGCCCTCGGCCGGGAGCTCGTGCCCTCGCCGAGCTCCACGATTGGCGCCGCCTTCGGGCTCGGTCCTCGGCTTGGGCCCTCGGCCCTCGGCACACGGCCGCCACTGTGGCCGCTCAGCGGATCCGTTGCCGTAATCCGTTCGCTGGATTTTTTGAATTAGTTGCGTGTGGTAGCTTGTTGACATCAGTACCGGGTGCCGGATGCGAATTGCGAATGCGGATGCGGACACGTGCGTGGCTCGCCAAAATCTCGACAAGTCCCGGCTTGTTTGGTAGTTTCTAGTTTCTAGTGACGAGAGAGATCCTTGTTCCTTGTTGTTCCTTGTTTTCGGGTTAGTTTTTTTTGTTTTTTTTTTAATTCCGCCTCCCCCCACCGCGTGTGTGTGTGTTGTGTGTGTTGTGTGTGCCTGTGAGTGAGGTGAGTGATTTTTTGTTGTTGTCTCTGGACTTTTTGTGTTGAGTCAAAGGGGAGGTACTACCACCCCCTGGGCCGCCCGCAACAGTTGCCGATCCGAACTAAGCTCCTCCGCCGCACACACACAAAGAGGACCCCAACCAGGCTGGGCTCCACTGCCTAACCTGCGGTTGTCGATTGCCGGTCGATGGTCGCTGGTTGCTGGTCGATGGTCACTAGTCCTGGGCTGCCGTTCAGCTAGTTTTGCGGTCGCTTTGACGCGGTCGCGGGCAATTTGAAAGCCAACACCGAAACGCCGATTACGATTACGATAAGTGCAGTGGAGGAGCAGGAGGAGCAGTGGAGCAGGAACAGGAGGAGCAGGAGCAGGAGGAGTAGCAGGAGGAGCTGCAGTAGTGAAAGCTGGAATGCTCATCATCGGCGGCGGCGGCGGCGGTGGCCAACGAAAACATTTCGCATTCGCTTTTGCCCCCCCGATGCTGTGTATTTCATTTATCGCCTCCTCCTCAACTCATCCTTTCCCCTGCTTCCTTTGTCCTTGTTTTAGTTTTTTGCCAGTTACCAGTTACCAGTAAGCCCTTACAGTGGCCGAGTGCAATTAAAGACTGGCCGAGGGAGCAGCAACAGCAGAGCCTGCAGAGCCTGCAGAGAGGCGAAATATTAAATACTAAATGCCAGCAGCTCCTCGCCTGTTGCCATTGCCGTCGCCCCTCAGCATCAGCATCATCACCAGCAGCAGTTCCCACGGGTGTCCTGGGCCATCCGTCCACTTTGAGTGCGAACAGGTGAGTGAGTGACAATGCAAATGGGAGATCTCTGGTGGTTTCTGGTGGGGGAGGGGGGCGTGATCGGGTTGCTTGCCACACACACCGTTTTGTTTTCATAAATAAATCCATGCGACCAGGGGTTCAATTAATTTTCAGGATTAAATTCAAATTACTCGGACAAAAAACTCTGCTGAAAGTTTACTATAATTCGATAGAAAGGAAAAACATTCTTAAATATTGGAAAAATTCAGAAAAAAGAATGTATTTTTTATCATTACTTTGCAAGGATTATTTGTGTTTACTTCTTAGGCAAGTTTTGGTTTATTTTGAGTATTTGTGAAGACTTGTAAATAGTTTAAATATAATATTATGGAATGTAATGGAATAAAAAGAGTTTAGATATTATCTAGAGGTAGTAAAAAGTTACTTACACAAGGATTAACTTGTAGATACATTACTTTGTAGATACATTTTCCTGAATTAATTCGTATCGCATTACCTGATCCATGCAGAAGCAACTTAAAAAGGAATGTTAAAGATAACAATTCATAGAAGAGTATTTAGAGCAATTGAAAATATTCATGTAAGGTGTCAAAAGTATTTACACACATTTAATATGCGTTTAAAATATTAATTTTTAACTTGCATTTAATTATATTCAAATAAAACATTTTTTGTTTGGCAAATATATAGAATTAAATAGTATAGAAAGAAACGTAAATTGGATATAGAAAGAAACTTTAGAAATAATTATTTAAATTAGCTTTGAGCACTGTCCTGTTGCAGGATCCAGTTGATGGTTGAAAATTAGACTATTTTCTAAGCTAATTCTCTAGCAGAAAAGAATTATTATATTATTCAGAATAGCAAAATATCCATACTGCTTTCAAGTGCTTTCAATGGGGTATCACTTTTCCAGATCGAAAGTAAGATAGACTTTCTAATAACTTAGAACCTGCATGGCTTTCTGCTCTTGTCCTTGTGACATGCATAGGTATTAATTATGTTCCAAGCAAACCTTATAATTAATCCTAAATCTAATTCGTTCCTAAAACATTATTCCAAAAACGCTATAAGCTTTCAACAGACTTCACAGAAGAAAAATGTCGTTAAGCTGGCACCGCCGGAGGTTTATAATTTACTTGGCAGACTATGTACGTTTAGATATCCTTTTTTTTATTAGTCTGCGGTGGTGTTTCCTATCACTTACCTCTTTTTTAAATAATGTTCTTAGATATTTCTGCAACTCTAACAAACCTATTAGAAGTATTTTCTATTTTCTATTCATTCATTCATTCTATTTTCTATTAATTGTTCCAATAAGATGTCTACATTCTTCTACATTCCCTTTGTTTTAGCTTAGATTTTCGGCCTGTTTGACTTAAATGTTTCAGATTTTTTTTTTTAATTATAAACCTTTTCTGTAATGAAGTGTTTAGCCCACTCGAGGTCTTTAGTTCGGTACTATAAGTCAAATCAGGCACACAGATCTTTGTAAGCGAGGTATCTTCGGGCAGCTGTTTCGACCACAACCAATGTTCTAATCAGCGATTAAGCTTTTTTGTTAAATTGAATACCGAACAGTTTATTATAATTTTTAAAATTTAGAAGCCTTAATAATACATTTCACCTATGTCAGTACGGATTTCTGCAAATATCTCCTTTGCTTTCATCATTTTTATTTAAATTTTTTGAAAACTATGCACTTTGAATCTTTTCAAAACTTCAGAAAGTGAAACAAGTGTAAATTTATTAATAAACATTTAAAAAGGATAGAATTCCTAGGAGACAAGTTTTGGGGGTTTTTTTTTAAACTTGTATTATTTAAATGTAAAATGTTAAATAAAAATGTTAGATAAAAATAATTGCAGTCAGTTAGATAAACATTCATAAGTTTAAATATTTTTTCCACTTAAACCTTCACAATGTTTGTATTTCCACAAAGTCAAAATGAAAGATTACATCTCTTACATGTTTGAAATGATGAGTTCTTTTTTAATTTAGGGAAACATCATGATTATTTAAGGGAATTTCTTCAATTTGGCAACACTGGCTGTCACAATAATTAAGGTTTTACACAAAAAATAAACGTTTTAATTTATTAATCTTGTTAATTGTCTAAAAAGTAACTCAATTATTTATTAAAAATTTATTAATCATACTGGGAATTTGGTCGGAGTATATATATATAAGAAATATCCTTTGTTTTTTTTTTGGCTTAAAAATGTGCATACAAATATGAGAAAACATTGAATTCGCATGGGTTAATCGCTGGCTTAACCCTTTGGGGAACTTTGCTATCGATCTTCCCGTCCCGATTACAAGCCTCCAGGAGGTATTGCTGCATTCGTAGTTGTGCTGTCCCCCGACTTGGGATCGGACTTGTCCTCGCTCTCCTGATCCTCGGCCAGCAGGAGCACCGACTCCACGTACGGATTCTCTTCATCGCCCGCTTGGTGGCCCACAAATCCCTCCTCCTCGTCCTCCTCGCTGAACATCATCAGCTGGTAGGTGCTGTGCGACAGTATGTCCATTCCCTGCTCCGACTCGTACTCCAGTTCCTCGGACTCCTCCTCGCCCTCCACCTCCTCCTCCTCCTCCGCCGCCGCCTGCGACTCCACATCGCTCTCGCAGACCATCTCGTGGGCCAACAGGGCGAGGGTCTCCTCGCACAGCAGTCCCACGCCGCCCAGGTCCGAGTCGGAGTCCGAGCCCCCCGCCAGCGGGCTGTACATGTGTCGGCCGCCCGCGATGCCCAAGGCCAAGCCGGGCTCCGGGCTAGCCTGCGGATCTGCGGAGGTGCTGGCGACTGGAAGGAGGAAGCTATGGAAGCTTGGACTTGGCATAGGAATCACACACACACCCCCTACCCTCGTCCTCGCTGTCCGCTTCCTCGGAGTGGCTGCTGCTGCTGCTGCTGCTGCAGCTGCTGCTGCTGCTCCTGCTGACTGGCGTTGGTGCCACCACTTGCACCTCCGGCTCCAGTTGCAGCTGGAGCTGGCGATCCCTGGCGCCGCCTTGCCTCTTCGCTACCGCCTTGGGTGGCGGCACCTGCTCCTGGCCACCGATTTCCATAGGGTCCTTGTCCTGGCCTGGCTCGTTCCTCGTTCCTCTCAATGTTGTTCCTGCTCCGCCTCCCGTTGGGATTTCAAATTTGTTTCGATGCGTGTTCGAAATGCCTGGCCCGGCCACGGCTACTGGGATTGGGAGCAGGAGCAGAGCAGGAAGGAAGGAAGCCTAGCTGCCGGCACGTAATGTCCCGGGGCAGGATGGAGAATTAAATTTTATGCCAACTGCATTGCATAGCCAACCCCTTTAAGGCGTCGTCCTGCCAGCCGATGATGGACTCAGCACACATGCAAGGAGGAGGAAGGAGGAAGGAGGACGAGGACGAGGACATGAGCTGGCTACCGCAGCAAAGTTACATTTGAAATTTTATTTCCTTGGCCGGGACCGGGGAAATGCAACAAATAAAAGCGAGCCAGGGTGCCACGGAGTTGCCGCCGCCACTGACCCCGTTCCGGAGTCCATCGTTATCATTGTATCACTCTCATCTGGGCCAGGCGACACGTCCTCTTGCTGCTCCTGCCTCCTGCCTCTGGCTCTGCCTCAGGCTCTCCTGCTCCCTCTCCTCCTCCTATAGCTCCATATACGCTCTGGCTGGTGGTCTCGCCTGGTTCATACCTCGTGAGGAGTTGGAGTCCCTGGAACACCTTATTATTTCTTGGCCACTCACTTAACAGTTGAGTTGAGTGAGGTCCCTTTCAGCCGAGGTCCCTTTCTGGACATGGTGACCTAGCCTCTTCCTCGACTAATATACCTTCACTGGCTGGCCAACTTTCACCCATTTGCCGCCCCACCATTTGCACTTCGCTTTCACCCATTCTGGCCTTCGCTTTTGCATCCTGGAAGAAGACCAGAACCCCAGACAAGGACCAGAACCAGTACCAGTACCAGAACCAGGACCAGGACCACTTTGGCGAACCACAATTTCATTTCGCTTTGCCATGCCGTTTAGCCTGTTTTGGTTTCGGTGCAGTTGCCATCTTTTTCGCTTCGTTTTCTATTTTTTTTATTTTTTTTTTTTTTGTAGTTCAACAGTTCAGCAATTCGGCTGTTTCGCTTTCGTCCTGACCAGCCAGCGCCTCGCCTCGCCTCGTTGTTGTGTGTCCTGTCCAGAGCCTTCCGGTCGTCAGAGGCAGAGTCGCTTTTGTGGTGCCGCTGTCCCTAACCCTCTTGCCTTTCCTGGCCAGCCTCCTCCCAGTTCCCCATTCCTCTGCCCTGTTCCCACCTCCCACCTTCCTCCATCTCCTGGCTTAAGACCCGTATCCAAGTCCCGCTGCTCCTCGCTGCGTTAACGAACATAATAACCCTTTTCTCTCTCTAATTACACACCAAATTTACTACAAACGAGCAATAAAAATCATCCAAGCAAAATCTCTGCGCCGCGCACAGCCAGCGTTTAAAATGCAAATGCTTTTTTCTCACGCACAGCACAAAAAAAGCAAAGAAAAAAAAACAACAAAAAACATTAACAACAATGACAATAAATGAAAGACATTAATGCTAAGCGATCCGCATCTCGTTCGTGCCACGGGGTGGGAGCTCGTCGACGTTGACAACGATTCCTGGCGACCGTGACAGGGGGGGAACGCCGCCGCCGACAGTCAATGAAATAAAATTAAACAATTATGAAAAAAAAAGAAAGAGAAGGCTCGTGAGGAGGAGGAGGAGCACCAGGGATGATGATGATGCTGGGGCTTTCAGGTGGAGTGCTGGCCTAGGACTCGTCATAATCTGGCTAGGTCTGTGTGTGTGTATTCCAAGCACGCCTGTCCGCCTGTCCGCCTGTCGCTTCGTCCTGTGTTTAGTGGGGTACATGTATAATTATTTGATGCAGTGCGCCGCATCCTTGTATCCTGGCAACTTCCACTTAAACCTCACTCATTCACTCACCCGACAGTGGGGCAAATTTTACGCGACGTAATCGTAATATGATTATCGTGCCACACACACACACACAAGCCCTGTCCTTGGCCTCTCCCCTCTGTGTGTGGGGATGTGTTAAATAACTTCCTTCCGGTGGCGACAACATCAGCCAGTGCCGTACTCGTGTATCCGCTTCCGTCGAATGATGCCGCAGAAATGCTTGCTCTAAATCTCATATCATCATTTACGCAGTAATTTTTAGAAGCCAACTGGATGATGAGAGGCCAGGTCCTTGCCAGCCACAGGACAGGGACAGGGACTGGGGGACACGGACTGGGGACACGGACACTTTGGCCCCAGTCAAAGGCAGCTCACCCATCACCCATCACCCCATTTCCCATTGCCATTGCCATTCTCATTCCCATAATAAACAAAGCTTCAGCTCGCAACTCATGCGAGTCAACTTGCCACTGCTGCGAGTGGCTGTGTGGCTCTGGCAGTATCCTGGGCGTCGGGGGCACGTCCATCCATCCATCCGGATGTGGGCGAGGCGAGCCAGGCCAGGCCGGGTTCGGGGTCCTCAGTCTGGGGCTTTTTCTGCTCGTGGAGTGTCCTTATTTTAATCTCGACACAAGTTAACAGCATTGTTGGCAGCCGCGTGCCATCCGTGAGCTTTGCCCTCCCGACTGGCTCCCCTCCTGACCTCCCTCCCTACTCCTCCCTCCACCATCAGCATAATGCGCCCAGAGCTCGTCGGCATTCATCCCAACCGCAGGTCCTCGTTTCCTCCTTGCCATCCATCCATTGACTTGGGCTTGCTGTTCGGCCTTAGTTTCAGTTTCAGCTGCCGGAATCCCCTCGACGTCTCCTACTCCATCTTCCGTCTTGCGTCCTCGTCCCCGTCATCCACATCCTTGTCATTAGCAGTTAGCATTCAGACGGCATCGTCATCGCCATCGTCGTCTCCTTCGTCGTCGTCGTCGTCGTCGTCGTCGTCGCTGCCTGTCGCCTGCCGTTCATAATGTTATGATGGCTAAAAGCTAATTGCGTTTGTCTGTGTTAGTTGGTGACATTTGCCCTCCACTTCGTCCTGGCTCCCCCTTCGCCTCCTGTCGTCGACGTGGCGGCATTAAGTGTCACTGGAGTGCGTGATCCTTGTAAGTCGTCTAGTTACACATGTTTTTATAACCTGTTTTGGCCGGAGTACCCTGTTTGTCCTCTCGCTCTCCGGGTGGATTAGTTGCCAGCCCAAGCTGAGGGCAAGCAAACTGATTAAAAAGGTGGGGATCCCAGAAGGGGTTACCCCAAGGTAAACATAGAGGGCTTAAACAATAATGAAGGCATAAAGAGGAGGTGGAGGAGGAGGAAAAAGAGGAGCCTTTGGAACTGGAATACATTCTAGTCACTCCATGTAACTTGTTGAATATTTAAAAAAAAACAAATAGGAATATTCCAAAAAAAATAGAGAGACACAAAAAACACCATTAAATGCTTTTGAATTATGCATTCCCTCTGGTTTTTATGTGAATTTGTTATAAAGTAATTACCACTCTGAGGCACACTGAGCCAAAAACTATGCCCATTTATTTACTTATTTATTTTTATACTTCTTTTTTTCATACACTCATTCACTTTAAAGTTTAAACAAGAGCTTGTTGTAGTTTTCTTTTTTTTCTTTCACAAAATGTAACATAATATTTTAGTTTAATTTTTCCACAAACAGCATACGCTATCTTTCCATAATAAACAGATTAATTAATGTAAACACAATTATGAGGCACATCTACATATGTGTGTGTGTGGCGTGTGTGGCGTGTGTGGCATGTGATGCAAATGCAAAACGCACTTCAAATTTTTAACCTTTGACCTCTCATAATCACTGGATATTTAGGGGTTCGCATAAGGTCGGTCCTTGGGTAGAAAAGAAAGTCCTTGTCATCCCCAATGGTTGTCCCGATCAACTTATTGTGTTGTCATTCCGGCTGGACAAACTTCAGTCGCTTCGGATCGCTTAATCAGCCGATGACTTCACCTGTCAGGATAAGGCAGGACAAGGCAGGACGAGCCGGACTCACTTGGCCCTCCGCTTATCACTGACAAATCACCAAGTGACTCCACTGAGCTGACAACAAGAAGTGTCATCATTAACGAACATCGGCCCCGGCAAACATTTATCAATGGCAAACAGAGATGGAGACGGAGAAGGGGTGGGCAGGGGGAGAGTCCTGGGGGAAGGAGGGTCACAGGACATACCGGGTCAGAGGCAAACAAACAAATGATGAGGCCGAAAAGGAAGGCGTCAGGAACTTTGGCAAATTAAATCGGTGCCTTGAATATCCCGCCTGGGACCGGGATTGCTTTGGCTTCCCCCTCGTTTCCAGCAGGCAGAGGATGTGGATAACCGCAGTTAGGGATGACTCCAAGATCCCCAGATTCGGGGATTGGGGAGGGTTGCCGAAAACAGTTTTGTTTCCCATCAAGCCACGAAATCAAGCAAATCGTATTAAATAACAGTTAATTACAAATACACACAAGACCCAGGACCAAGGACCAGGACGACCCAGACAGAGAGCTCCACTATCGACCTGCTCAGCCTGCTCCCAACCCACCCTTTCATCACCCTTCCCCTCCCGTTTTGGAGTGTTTTTCCGTCGGCAAGTTTTTGGGGTCAAAGCCAAATGCTGGTTGAATGCTGAATTAATTAATGATTCACTTGAATGATTGATTATTTGACTAAATGATTGAATTATGCGATCCCACCCACACACCCACACACACATCCCTCTCGTTCAAGTAGTAGTGGCAAAAATCTGTTGCCACCTTTGACCTTTTGGCCAATAACTCAAGCGGGGAAACCAATAAACACGCCCACACATCATGTCCCGGACTCGCCCCCCACAAAATATGCCAAAAAGTCGATGGTTTTGGCGAGAGCTCTCTTTTCACTTTCCTTTCTGTGTTTTTTTTTATGTGTTTTTTTTTTTTTTGTAACCATAAAAGACAAATTGTTCAAAGCTGCGTCGGACCAGCAGCCCCGGGCAGCCTCGCAATTAGCCAGCTTCGGGAAATCTTGCTTGGTTCTAGAGGGGGATTCCCCAAAACAAGGGATAGTCTTCCCTGAAAATACATAAAAATTATTGAGTTTTAGATTTGTTTTTAGATTTTGTTTTACATTAAGTGTTAAGGTTTTAGAAATTAACTAAAGGGAGATGGATAGACAGGAGTTTTACTGCAAGTATTGCTTCAAGGAATCTCTTTTATAATCGAAAATCCTTGCAGTTTATTGTTTTTATTAGAAGTGCTTTTCATATCTTAAAGCCTAGATGGGCATTCAGTGACTTTTTCAGCTCCTGCTCCTCTTTTTCTTGTATTATTTGGTCTTAGCTCTTGTTTAGTGATCCATGAAACTTAAAACTAAAAACTATGCCACTGAAATATGACGTCAGAGAGGTGGATTTTCGGGAATACATAAACCAAATGCCTGGAAGATGCGAGCTACTTAAAGTAAAGCTGTCAAGATATGGATATTGGCCTTATTATGTTATTGTTGATTTTTTAAAACATCATTGATCAAAACAATATAGTGGTGTCTATAAATAATTAGGCCGATCTTATGACCTCAAGTTCGCTAAACGCATTAACAACATAATAGATATTGTAAAACTTAAACTTTCATTAAACTTTAAAGAATAAATACTTTACTTAAATGGAATAAATATTTGAATAAATATGTTCTTAAATGAAGCTCGCAGGGTAGTCATTGCACTTCATCATTCTGTCATTCTTTCTATTTATTAATATACTATTTATACTATTTACAATATATTCAAGATTTTTATTAGATTAAATATAGTTATTATAACAAAATAATATTGGAATCATTTTAAATAGCAGTTACTTTTGAATTCTTGAAGATTTATGGAATATTTTTGGAATTTAAAACAAAGAAACACAAAAATGGATTTCTTAGTATTTATTTATTTATTGTACGCTGTAGACAAAAGTTGTAAACTTAGGCTACAGGAAGAGATTCGGCCATAGCTACTGTGGCTTTCGGCCGAATTTCTTAGTAATTTCATACAAACAAATACAAATAACAAACAAATTTAGAACTTTGTTAGATATTTCTTAAGAATTACTTTAAAATAGTTTTCTTCAAGCTACTTACTTCCCGGTATATGACAATATAGTTTTGAATAATGATCTTGACGGAGAAATCAAAAATTCCATATATAGACATTTGTAACGATATTTAAAAGGCTCTAACATGAAGATCATTCTGGCTGATGATGTCTACAGTAGCTCTTTCCTTTATATCTCATGCCCAACGCTGGTCTAGTGTTAAATCCTTTAAGAACCTAACTTACTTATTTTTAGTTCATTTTTTTAAGTATTCATAGCCTTAATAATTCCTAAGCCATCCTTAATAAGGAGCATAGTTAGCCAGGAATGTTATTTTTTCTTACAAGCTAAGCCCCACGAATTTGTATATATTATTTGATTAACATTATTTATATATATATACATATATATATATATATTATTTGTTAAACATTACTTAAAGTTTAAATGCAGTAATCATAGTTTTCAGCCCCGAACTGTGCCACAATAAATAGTTTCCTCCACCGAAAGCCGTTGAAAGCCATCATATCAATTGGTGTGCCACCACCAGCGGCCAGAAGGGCAGCCAAGGCAACCAAGAACCCTCTTCAGACAGATTTCGGCTGCCATGGTGGCTTCGAGGTGA
Organism: Drosophila baimaii; assembly: GCA_018874675.1. NCBI lineage: Eukaryota > Metazoa > Arthropoda > Insecta > Diptera > Drosophilidae > Drosophila > Drosophila baimaii. The sequence goes on from JAEIIU010055913.1 coordinate 16,975, forward strand.
TGGTGGTGCTGGGTGGGTGGAGGTCACGCACTTGGCTTTCGGGGGGGAATATGGCCAGGGCCTGGGCCAAGTTAAGATGCTTAGACAAAGGCGTTGGTTGGTTGGCCTTCGCCTTGTTGCACGCAACCCAAGCAGCAGCAGCAGGAGAAGCCGGGGCAGTGGTGCTCTGAGGAAGAGGGCTTTGGCAGTGTCGTTGACAGCCACAAATTTTGGCCATGCCCATGCCGCTGGAGGTGGCTCCATGTCCACTCCGCTGCCCCAGACAAGTCTGAGCCATGGCCGAGGGCTGTCTGGGGCGGCGTCTTGGTTGCATCTGTTCCATGTTGCGTGGCAACATGGCCGAGGCCGAGGAGGCCATCTTTGTGCCTATTTGTGTGTGTGCAACTCGGGATGCAATTGCGGTCTGGGTCTGGGGTTGTCCGGCTGTCCCGAGTCCCAGGTGGGCCAACCAGCCTTATCCATCTGCCCATCATCATTGCTCGCTCATTGTCCCGAACGGGTGTGCCGGTTAACAAACATTTCATAATTTGATTAGTGACATTCTGCACAGGCATTTGGGTGAAAAGATAAGGAATGCACACACCAGCACACACACGGCGGGCAGGGGTCCTTGGACAGGTCCTGCTGCTGCTGGCTGCCCGTTGCCCGTTGCCCATTGCTTGGCAAATGGCCAAAGTTGCAATTAAATTAAAGGATGCGTCCAGGCACAGGAACTGGAGGAGGAGGCAGGAATAGCAGCAGGAATAGAGCAGCGGCAGCACAGGCAGTGCCGTCGATCATTAATGAAGTGTCCTTTGGCCAGCAGGAACGCAGTTACTTAAAGAGCTGCAACCGCAGAGCGAGTGCGTGTGGTGGTCTCCAGAGCAGAGCAGAGCAGAGCAGAGACACACAGGGGCCATTGGGGGCCACCTAGGCCACCTAGTGCCATCTAATGGCCCCGCCTGGGTCCCAGATGCCGGCAATTGAATGCGTCCCCAGCGTCCCCTTGCTGGAGCGTCCTGTGCGCGCCGCACAAGCTCCCTCCGAGCAGTTCCATTTACTGGCTTCTCTTTATCACTTATCCAGTTAAAGATGTTTGTTTTATTTGCCCCGCTTTTTTATTTATTTCCTATTTATTTTCTCCTCCATCTGCAGCGCTGCAGCTGCCACGCGGAGCCCCTGAGTTATGACCCTGGCAGCCGCTCCGCTCCGGCAGTGTAGTTAACATTCGAAGATTAAAGAATTAGCAGACACAACTTGGGTCTGAAGGAAACTTGAATAAACTTTGCCAGCGTTGCCAGTGCCAGTGCCGCTTCCAAAGGCGATTGCTGGCCAACTGACCCCCCCCATAGGGGCTTATGTCCCTGTGACACCCCCGCAGGAAGAGGCAGGTCCTCATGCAGCAGCAGCACCAGCAGCAGATACATAGATAAGCTGCATATTTGCCGAGATATCCGTATTTGCCCGGCATGTCAAGCGGCCTTAATTGATGGTTGCCTTCGAGGAAGTTTTCAAAATATTCAAAAATATGTGTGTAAAAATGCTACTTACATCGAGTTGTGTTTGCCACAAACTAGTAATTAAATTGGCCTTAAAATTAATTTTAACCCGGGAAGTACTTCAAGTCCTTGAGGTTGTGCTTCTTGCTTCAAATATTTAACAGTCTCAAGTAAAGAGAGAGGTGAATTCCGATGTAATATATCTATGTATAAATATATAGCCATCAATATCTTAAAGAAAACATCTTTAAGTTTGATTATATATAATATTCAATAATATATATAATAATATATAATCAATATCAAAAATATCGCACTTAATGTGAATATATCAATATTATCAATGCTATTTAATTTGTTTTTCGTTTTCTACCTTTATATTTTTATTTATTTTATATAAGATATATCAATAATATATCAAAATAGTAAAGAAACCATTTTTAATTACATTTTCTTTTCATATTTCATGAAGTTTATTCGAAATTTTTTTATTTTAAGAAATAAAGAGATTGATTAAGATTTAAATTTTAATAGTTTCTTAACGGAATTCCTTCCCATTCTTATCAAAAATTAAAATTTGACAAAGAAAATTGCTTATCGATATTTAAAATATCGGAAAATATCGATTTTAAATATTATTATTTATCGATATTATCAATCTTACTTAATGTATATGTCTTTTTATACGGACTATATTCAACGCATCTTTAGAACTAAATGTTCAATTCATTTTCTAAATATTTTAAAACATTAACAGCATAAACTAAGCTTAGGCTCTTCTTTGGCCTAGTTTGATATATCGAATATCGATTTCTTGCAGCGATATATCGATATTTTGTGTGCATCCCTAACTGCAGGTCTCAAGTGAAACAAAAAAGCGAAAACAGGAAAGCCAACAAGCGTAATTAAAACTGTGGCTTTTGAATATTACAATCCATGACATACGATAGGCAAAGTCCAAGCAACTACTGGCTTGTCCTCCACACAAAAGGGCTTGTTTATTAGGTTACGCCCAGCATTAGGCGGCTGAATATTGTTACAGTTTTGGCCTTAAATATATTTTGTTACAGATTGCAGGATGCTGCATCCCAGAGATGGGAATGGGGATGCAGATGGGGGACAGGGTCAAAGGGGAAGCCAGCTCTGAGTGTTGGCAGCAAGTACATAGTTCGACCTCTGAAGGAATGAGGCGGCAAATTAAAGGAGAGTGTAAATTGAAATTTTATTTATTTATTTTCTATATTTTGATTTTGGTTTTCATCTTTGGTTTATTTATTTGCACATCTACATATGTATATATGTATGTACAGGATGTATGTGTCGGTGTCCATTCACAGGCCAGCTGCATTGATTGCTTTCGTTTTTGATTTCAATTTGCTGGATTTCGCTTTTGATTTTTGATTTTGATTTTTGATTTTCAACAACCTGCATCCTGTGACTGTCCACTAATCCCGCCATCATCCATCCGCATCGATCTGTTCCGCTATTTTTCTGAAATATTATTATAGAAAAAAAGGAGTAACCATTCCAAAAGCAAATAAATAAAGTTTAAGCAGAGAAAGCTATATATATATATAAAGAATGCATTGATTAAGGATTCTTCTGTGTTAAGGACTGCATTTCCAAATCGAATCCGAATTAAAGCCTTTGATTATTTTTAGGGGAAACTACATACGTAGGTAGTTACTTTATTATTATATTTGAATTTGGGGGGCTTTGCTGCTAGTTTGTACTCACTTTTTGTTGCCCCCGCTTGATTTCGAAGCCCCCAGGATCCTTTGCCAGCTTTGGGTCGCATCCCTTTGGCAGTTTGCTTTTTTTTCCCCCCGTTTCAAAGTCCTTTGCCTGCTGAACCTATTTTTTCTCAATTTGTCCTTTTCGCTTGTCCAGTTTTGTACGTATCTGTGCTTTTTCTATCTTTTTTATTTTTTTTTTTTAGATTTTCCCCGCCTTTACTCCCTCTCTCTCTCTCTGAGTGAGGCCGAGAAACAAACATATCCTCTTAATTGGCTCTAATAAGAGCTTAAAGGATTGCACATGAGTCAAGGCAGGCAGACGTGTCCGAGACCCCTAGCTGCCCCTAGGCCCAGGTCTGGGCAATGCCAATTTCTCTCTATGCACCAAAAGATATCAGCTGGGAATGGTTTTAGATACTTTTACTAACTAATAATGTTTAGTTTAAATGGTTTTTTGGGAAGTCCCAGTACTAGCAACATTTCTAGAGAGCCTGGACAGCATCTTCCATGGAAAACTTTACTATTTAATTATTATTAAATAAAAGGTACAACTTCAGATCAAAGAATAATATTTTATTTATTAAATTTATTAAGTAATCTTTCTGCCAGTGCATTGCCCTGACCAGTTTCTGTTGTCTGCCCGCTGCCTGGTCTCCCCCCCCATGACTCCAGTCCGTGTAAATTCAATAAAATGCTTAATAAAATTGATTGATTAGCTGCGAATGGCAGTGGATGTCGTCATCCAGGACGAAGGAAACGGGGTCTGACTGGGGGCCCGGTGGCCGCATATTCCACATGTTTATTTAAAGGAATTGATGCCCGGCTCGGTTCCCGTGCCAAGTGGATGCTAAGCCACATCGCTGACTCCGTCTGGGGCTCCTTCTGCCACATTTGCGATTCCTTTTGCCATTGTCCTGATTCCACACACACACACACACACATGTGCAGCCAATGCAGTCCTGTCCCGTCCCGTCCCATCTCCTGGCAGGAGTTGGCATTCGTCCTTGTTGCTGTTGCTTACACAATTGTCTGTGCATTATTTGAGTTTGTGCTGGCATTTGTTATTTTGCTTTTATCCTTTTAGATGAAGGCAACGTAAAGTAATGCGATTGCAGGGAACAGGGG
>JAEIIU010055916.1:5575-16298 GCA_018874675.1 Drosophila baimaii
CCGACCCCATAAAGTATATATATTCTTGAGCAGCATCACCAGCCGAGTCGATCTAGCCATGTCCGTCTGTTTGTCTGTCTGTCTGTCGGTTTATATGCAAACTAGTCTCTCAATTTATGAGCTATCGGGCTGAAATAGTCTTATATCTTTTGCAAGCAGTATATATGTCGGAAGGGCTGGAATCGGAATACTATATCCTATAGGTGCCATAGAAACGAAATGGAAAAATGTGCATATTTTCGCTATTTTTTGAGATGTTCGAATGAATTTTTATTTGTGTTTTTACAATGTTATTATAGCCACCTCTTAAAATCGGACCAATATATCATATAGCTGCCATAGGAAAGATCGGTATAAATTCATATTTTACATATGAATTTTACATTTTGCATACATTTTACATGTTATATTTTATCAACATCTTTTATAATAAGTAACAAATTATCTGCAAGGGTATATAAACTTCGGCTCCGCCCGAAGTTTGCTTTCCTTTCTCGTTTTTAATATTTTTCTTGACAATTTTAAAGTAATTTGGAGTTTCTAGTTTGAGAACCCGTAATTGAGCTACACTACAGTTTTTTGCTTTCTAAACTGTAAGCCCAGGCCCTAAAAGTGTCAATTATTTATAGAAAATGGCTCAAAATCAGCTGACACACATAAAAAGTCGAACGTAAAAGAATAAAAGAAGTCTGCGAAACAGCCATATAATAATTACCCGAACTAAGCCACAACCCCCACCAAAAACACCATCAAAACATTACATTTTCAATCAAAATCATTTGGATTTATTGTTTATAACTCTTAAAACTAAGTAGTTAGTGTCAATACTTTGCATTCGCTTTAAAATTCAACAAAACTAAAATCGTAGGAGAGTCAGTGCCGAACAAGTACAAAACGTAAACGTAAATAATGCATTCGATTATATGATAAATTTAGCACATTGAGTATGTTAACTAAAGCTAATAGTCGTAGGTGATGATAGATGAGTTATTTAACAAGCTAATAGGTAAAAATATCGCACCAACTAAGGCACCGAATTGGTAGCGATCGCAATGGGCCATGTGGTGGGTCCCCTGAGCACAATATCCTCCAGTGCATTCTTTATCTTGATGAAGCGCCGCTTAAACTCCAGACCACAGCCCTTGGACAGTCGGAAGTCCACGAGTATCTTGCCATCCATCTCGATGATGTGCGCCTTGAACACCAGTCGAAGCTTGTGTCGATCGATGGTGGAAACGGTGACCACTCCATCCTCGCTAACTTTGCAGGTATAGCCGCCCAGTCGCTCAATGGTTCCCACCAATCTCTTGATGGTGTCATCCCAACGCGTGGTCACAAAGAATCGCGTCATCCTACGCACCAAGCGCTGGAAATAGTTCTGGGAGGCGCTGCTGCTCTGCGTTTGATTCATTTGCGTGGCCAGCAGTAGATCATCCAAGAGAGCCGGCTGTGAGAAGCAGAAGCTAAGGCGTGCCTCCTGGGCCACGTCGTGGCCTGAAGCGCCACCACTAGGGTCCTTAGGGTTAGTTCGACCGCTGCGCAGTCGCACATCGAACTCATCGTCGCTGCGCATCGTGGGCATTGGCTGCGAGCAATAGTTCCGCGAGATGGAATCATCGAGACCATTGTTTAAATGGGCACTCGACTGCAGGCGCTGGCGCTTGGCCTTGGGCGAGCGGATGTCCAGGGCAGCCGCGGAGTCAACCAGGTCAAAGGAACGATCTGTTGAGGCGAAGGAAGATAAATATATAAATTTTAGATGGGTTTTATAATTTAAAGTAAAACTAAAGCCGCAGAGGCTTAGAATATATTTATGCACTTTATAGGAACTTTAGAGGAACACTTTTCACAGATGTTAAGTTAAAAATAATAACTTGGGAAACATATCAGGCTAAGAAAAAAAAAATGACAAGGTTAAAACATTTTAAAAAGGAATCAAAATATGTTTTTAAAATCAGAATGCTTAAAAAGATTACAAAATAAATAGATACAAAATAGAACACAAAATCAAGACTATGAACCACTCCGAAGCTTAACCACTGTAAAACTGAACCACTACAGAGCTGAACCATTCGGGAACTGAACATTTCTGGAGATCAATTACTCCGGAGATGAACCACTCCGAACCGGAACCTTATGAATCCTTGAGTTTCGAACCCCGAAAGGAATCAAAGCCAAAGTTATATAGGTTCACAGCCGTTGTTAAGAAATTTTGAAAAGGAAGTAATTAGATTTTTTTTAAATCAGAATAGGCATAATATAGGCATTGAAAAAAATAAATAGTAACAAAAAGAACACAAAATCAGGGCTATAAACCACTCCGAACCGGAACCTTAGGAATTGTTTAGGTTCGTACACAGAAAGGAATTGAAGCCAAAATTATAATTATGTTAAACATTTTTGAAAGGGAAGTAAGGTATATTATTTTAAATCAGAATAGTCATAAGAAAGGCATTTTTAAAATAAATAGTAACAAAATAAATAGTAACAGCACAAAATAAACACAAAAACTCAAACAATAATGCAAAAACCATTTGGTTTTTGGTAATTAAGCTCTATGGAATATTGCGAACACCACCATACAGCTAAAATCACCAAAGAACAAATAATATGCAAACCAAAAATGAGCAACTCATAAGCATAATAATAATAATAATCAATACAAATGCGGCAAATAATCACAAAACGCGTTCGGTTATCCTTTGTAGTTTTGATGATTTAAACTGCAGACCGCCAATGCTTTGGTAATCTAGCTTTATGAAGTAGTAAAAATCTATCATACAGCTAAAGCGCCAAAGCGCCGGCAAAGCAGAGAGCACAGAGAATACACACACTTAACACTTTCCAAACACTGTAATTTAATTATTTAAACAATGTTGATGCGGTTGCCACACCGACAGCTTAGACACAGAGAGACTCTCAAAACTTTCAAAGGCATTTGAGAGTCACTAAGTACCTGAGCCATCAAATGAGCATTATTAACTTTAATAGCACTTCAGCACTTGATAAATGAAACATTCAACACTTGACACGCCACAACTCTTGAACTGAAATAAATAACATTATTTTACCATGCTCGGCAAACTGCATGTTGCACCACTTGTGATCGAGGATTCTCTCCAGCGTCAGGCGCGTTCCCGGACTGGTAGCCAGCACTTTGCGTAGCAGCGATATGGCCAAGGTGTCTAGCTTGCTCCATGGCGTCTGCAATTGCCAGTGATCATTATCCTTCCAGTTGGTAAACTCCGTGCAGGCGGTGGAAGGCTGATCCCAGGGCAGTTCTGCAATGGGATCGTTAATAAGAAATATTATTTTAGACTTCTTGATTGCTTAAAATATATAATAAAATATAAAAAAACATAAGTTAACATGTGGAAAGCTATGGTAATTATATCATTCCTGTTTTTTATTGTTGCTGGTGCGTTGTTTAAGCAATTTAAGCTGGAGCTTTGGTATAAAAGCTTTAGATGATATACAATGTGCGTGTGAAACAATCTACAGCTAGAATACCAAAGAAACAGCAAAAATGATAAAAGAGAGAGAGAGTGCGAGAGCGAGAGGAGAAAAGGAGTATGTGAGCAGAGAACCAATAAAAATAATATATATATATGCATGTGATTCCGTTAAATGCAAGGCGATGATCGTAGGCGGCATTGGAGTTTCTTCTTTTTTTTGTAATTTGTGTTTCACTTTTTCTTTCTTGTTTATGAGAGTGCACGAATAAATCACGAAAATAAATTATAGAAAAAAATTGAAAATTAAAGGGTATTAGGGATGCCACTGCACTTACCGCCCGCCAACATGGTGACCAAGACAACGCCACATGACCAGATATCCGCCGGCTGGGCATGATACGATTTCTGAAGCACCTCAGGCGCCACATACGGCAAGGTGCCGCAGCGTTTGTCCAGCAGTCGCTCCTTGCCCTTGCATCTGATTAAGATGAATAGAATTTTTTTTTGCAGATTGAAGAGAGCGTGGAAAGAGAGATGAACAGTTACAGTTATGATAAGTATTTAAAAAGCTTAATTTCAATTAGAGATGACACAGAAATTGAGCGACAACTTAAGGCCGAAACATAAACTCGCTAATTCTTAGACTTCATAATTTTGGGCAAGTTTATGTTGGTTTTTTCTGACTTATGTCTATTTTATATTCAAATCTAGATGAAAATGTAAAATATAAACTTGTCGGAGATTGAATTACATTACAAATTGCGCACCGATTGCACCAAGAGACCAAACCGAAGTTTACCCAACACCGAAAGCTCATCTTAACACTTCCTAATCTGAGAAGCGAGGAGAACATCGCTCCTTATACCCGCTCTCTCTCCTGGGCGATCGGGTCACACTCAACGGGTATACAGCTCTTTATGAGAACCGGTAACGCCGTTGCGCTCATGTAACCGGTAGAGAGATCTTATTCTCCTACAAGAGAGGAATACCCCCAAAAGCGAGTTCCGAGTAACCTGAACGTTCCTAAATTTCATGCTCCTTCAAACTTGTATCTATCTGCAATTTATTTTAGTATTTGATTAGAGTATTTACTATTGAAACTAGTTGGTTACCCTTTTTTGTGCCTATTTTAAAACCAAAGCTTTAAAAACAATTTAAAACTAAATAAGCAGTTTCATTCAGAGAAGCTCAGGCCGTTAGAAATAAACAAATAAGCTTTATAGCGCTGAATTGACGATTTCATTGACGCTACTCTTATTTCTTCTTTTCTGTACATATATTTTAAGCTCTTTTCAAATGCAACTAACGCAAACTTAAATGCATTTCCGCTTAGTTGGAAACTAAACTCTCTCCTCTGGGGGGCATGTTTAGTTTGACTGTGTTTTTGTTGCCTCAAGCGATGCTTTCAATTAACAATTCTGCTTGTTCGCCGAAGAACTTTTTTAGCCAAGGGTTTGGCCACAGCGGAAATGGATTTTAGACGTTTTCAAATATTTGCACAAGTTTATAGTTTATAATTAAATTAGTTTTGTTAATAAATAGTCTAGCTAAATATTTTAAGCAAATTTAGGATTGAAACCAGAGCAGGCTTGTTGTACCTAATACCTAAACATGGTGGCCATGCCAAAATCCGAGATCTTCACATTGTCATGCTCGTCCAGCAGCAGATTTTCCGGCTTCAAGTCCCGATGAGCGATGCCCCGCTGATGCAAATAATTCAGGCCGGACAAAAGCTGTGTGAAATACCGCTGGGCCTCATGCTGTGGCATTCCAACGTCGGGCTCTGCAAATATAAAAGTGAAAATGGTTTAAGAAATTAATTATTTTATGGGATAAAAAAATATATATAAACATAAATCGAATCGCGGGAATTGAATAACAATTTGTGACACGTTTTCAGCAATGCATTTTATGCTGAATATGCATATAGGAAGCCACGCTTCCCTTCCTTCTATATTTTTATTTCCTCAACGGATATTTCCCAGCGGAGTGTGTACAAAAACACGCATGGAAAATGGGAAAATTGTGCAGCGGAGCAAAACCAACCTGGGGGCAGGTCAGTTTCGGGCAGGTGGAAAAACAAGTGTAATGCATTCTGTTGTGCGTTGTCGTGGGTTAAAGGATTTATGGGCTTAGTCGGGTCGCACAGGAACTCCTTTTTTTTCTATGAAACAATAACAGCCACAGCAACAGCAGCAGCAACAACAAAAATGTAATCAACAGTTTTATGCAATTTTAATCAAAGCCCCAACAACGACACAAACAATGCCAAAATGTTTGCTTAGCTACCAACGCAGCTTACCTGTTGGTTTCTCTACAATTGTCCTTTTTGGACTAGCTTAGTTTCTCTGTTCCTATTACTCTATGAACTGTTGACATTTGACTAAGATTGTAATGCTTTATTAGGCTTGAAAATATATACAAGAATTTATTAAAAAGTGTTTATTTCTTATGTAAAATGTGAAAACTTTATGAGCTAACTTTTCTTAGGAAAACCCCAAAAGTTTAACTACCTTGTCAGCCATTTTGAGGGTAAACCTTCACTAGGAAATGCACAGGAATAATCAGACAGACAGGGAAGAGAAACAAAAGGACGTAGAATGGATAAAGGAAGGAATAGGAAGGACTAGGAACCCGAAAGCCAGACAGATTAAATTTCCACCGCCTTTCACTTGATTGACGACTGTCAAAAGCCAGCCGCAGCATCCTGCAATTCTGGGATCAAACGTCATCCAACCCCCCCTTGGCCTCTCACATCCATGGCCTTCCTTTCCTTATCACCTATTGACTTTCCATCTCCTGCACATTGTTTGCTGCTCTTGACTCCTTTGCACTTTTTTTTTTTGGCCCGAAAGGGTGAAAAGTTGAAAGGCAAAGGCAACAAATATTGTTTAGAAATTTGCATCGAGTTGATGGAAATTTTGCCTGATTGATTGAATAAATTTAATAGTTTTCAAAGGGGTAAATATGATGGGAGTGGCAATTGCTTGAAGAATAAAATGAAATTGTTGAAGGAAGAAGTTAAATTATTGAGAAAATATATTCTTTAAAATGAATTGTATTTATTTTATTCTTAGTTTACACTTTCAAGGCAAGCAAAGAGTTGTTAACGCATCCGATTTCCATTTGGTTTCACAATTACTAAGACGACTCCTTGTTTTAAATATTTTAAGCCTGTTTTCTTAGTTATAATTCATATTTAGTTGCTTAGCTACACTTTTTTATTATTTAATTCTAAAATGAACTACCTAAGGGTCCTCTAAATAATATAAATCTAATGGGATATACTTGAAAATCGAAGGGTCCTTGAAATAAAAAATTCCAATGGGATGTATTTGAAAATCTCATCACCAAATGCCTTTCCTCTTCACTCCAACCAATTAGTGACAAAAAACCAAACAAAAGCAGCTTAAAAACTTATGGTTTAGCATTTTTAGCTCTGACCCTTAAATTTTCATATATATTTTCCCTGAAAAATATTCCTTGTTTTCCGCCCAAAAAGCACTCTCAAATATTTAGCTTCATCTACTGGCTTCTTGTCACTCTCAATTTGTAAAGACCTTAAAAGTTGACTGGGCGACAGATAAAGTTGGGCAAGTGTGTGTGCCACGCCCACAACTATGTGTAAGAGCCCCATCTGTCGGTTCTCATTCCGTGTGTTTGTGCCACATTGTTTGCCATTCATTTATCATGTGGCATGTTGCTGGTTGCCGGCGCCATTTGCACAACTCTCTTGCAATTGATGAAATTAAATGGAGGTGCAAGTGCATCCTTCACTGAGAAAAAATAAGGTTTTTATCTGCAAGGTTCTTTGTTTTTAATAAACTTTATAACAAATGTGACTGTCAAGGATAAAATAGAAAAATCAGGGGGGTTTGATAGCACTTCATGAGCTGCCTAAAAGTATGCTACAATTTGGAGCTAGAAAAAAATCGATGTTTTCGATGTTTATATGAGAAAATCGATTTTTAATCGATTAAAACCAATGTCTTTCCAGCTCTACAAATGTTACACCTTACAATACATATTCAATATTTAATTTCATACTTTTGGGCACTTCTCTACTATAATTCGCTCTATACGTTCTATGATCAGACACCTATTTAATGTCTTGGAATAAATATTAAGTAATTAATCTTCAGAATACATTGCAAAATGCATTAAAAAGGTTTCCCTCTCCAGTGTCTCTGTAAAAGAATATTTTTCCCCTTTGATTAAAACATATAAAAGGGAAAATATTGACAGACTTTAAGCTGGAGTACCGCAAATAAAGCCCGAGCGAAATGAAAAGTATGCAGCATTTGCATAAATATGAAGACGTCCTGGGATGAAAGCATTAAAAATGCAGCAAGCATGTCAGTAACATTTTAGCATAATTAATTGCATTTCACAGAGGCGGCTTTTGCACGCTCGCCACTTAATAATGGTAAAAGATATATATATAAATATATGCAAAGCAATGGAAATGAGGGAAATTACTCGAAAATTTCATTTGTAATTGAAGCATAATTTATATCGAGCCCCAAAGAGCGCCGATCTGGCGGGAATTGGCGCGGGGAAATCAATGTATAAGCCTTCATGATTTCAGGGGGGGCTGCTCCTGCACACACACACATCCTTTGGGGCGTTTGCAGGCGTATAAGCTTAATGAATGCATTTCGAGGCAAACAGACAATTAAACTCACACACTTACGCACTCTCACTCACGAGCAACGAGGACATTTGAGCGTGTGTGTGCGCGTCTCCATTATGTTTCATTTGCATATTGAACCTATTTATGGCATCCCACCATTCATTGCACTCTGCACTCCACTCCTCCTGTGCCTCCCTGCCCTGCACAATTTCCTACATTTCCCCAGGATTTGCATTTGCATTGCCTGCCCAAACAGGCGCTAGACCGCACATATCATCACAGTTTGCTAAAATCGTCCAGGAGATGGCAGCGTGATTTCAGCTGATACTTCGCTTTTTGATAATGTTACCATATCCTTGGTGTTGAAATAATAAATTGCTATAGTCATTATTTAAGGGGAGGCAATAGGTAAATCACTGCCGATTCTGAGAAATGAACAATAATTATTATTCCGATATCATTCAGCTGTCACAATGTCACAATTTAATCAACTTTACGGTTAATATGTCATTAATGACCAGCTAACGAACTGACTGTCAGCCATTTATCAAGCATAATAAAATGAAATCGGTTGTTTCTTTAATTATAATTGTCCGTTAAGAGTTAATTATAATAAATGTGGTGTGAAAATGAGTTTATTTTGTTTTAAAATAAATACATATGCAAGTGAGGAAGTAGAATAATTTAAAAGTGACATCTATATCTAAATATCTTATGCAGTTTATCAAATCATAAGTTATTCATGGCCTACAATTTGTGTGTACTTTATGCTTTACTTAAAAATATATTCAGAGGTTGTTCTACTTTTAAAATTAATATAAAATGCATACTTTTGAAATTGAATATGTGATTTCTTTTCCTTTTATAAGCGTTTACATTTTGCAGCATACTTTTGGGCCGCACTTTTAGTGATTTTACATTTTGTAGCATACTTTTGTGCCTCTCCTTAAGTGATTTCAAATCCACTAAAATTTCCGCGTTATTCACGATTTGTATTGTTTGAAAACTTTAGAACTCCCAAAATAATTACCTAAAACTTTACATACTTTTTCCCAATAACGAATGAGAGCATGTGCCCATCACTTGGTGGCAGACACATCACTAGATATCATTAAAAATGGCTTAGCAACCAGGGACTAAATATGGCTGCCACATTGATTATTACACCAGCTCGCCCATGCAACACATACCCCGCGGAGGAGCAAAGTGGTGGACGATAAAGAGAGAGAGAGCCAATGATGATGATGATGATGATGGGGAATAGGCGAAATCAGGCGGGGGAGAACTCCAAGGAAATGAGAAGCACGGCTGAGGTGGCAATCAATGCAAGGACGCCACTTCCATTAGGGGCAATCTCACTATGTTTTCCACACTCCACACTCCGCTGCTGACCTTTTCGCCAGCGCCAAGCTGTTAATATTTATGAAAATGCCACGAACTTGGCACCTACATACACCCACCCTCCACCTCTTTTCCATTTCCAATTTCCCTTCCCGGGACAGTTGGCAAATTGTCATTGCAAGTGACAGAAAACTGGCGTAATCAAGATCCGTATCTTCTTGTCGGTCTGATTTGTTCCTCCCGCTGCTCTTGATGAATCCTCCTCCTCCCTCTTCCTGTGTGTTCCCATTTCGATTCGTTGGATGATTTTGCTGGACGAGCCAGCGAGTGGCAGGGCGCACACCAAAAAGGACACCACACATACAACACAACACAACACAACAATTTCTCCGCCGTCAGTCAAGTGAGCTTGCTTGTTGTATGTGGCATTTCTCTGGGTTCGCTTCCCAGCATATTGGCATATTTGCCTCGTCTGGCCGACGTCTATATGGTCTGACATCTGCTCCCGACTGTGCTCCTTCCCCCAGCATTTTGTTTCCGTCTGTGTTTGAGTTTTGGATGTCGGGATGTCGGGATGCCGCGACACAGAGGCCATAATAATAATATGCCATTAAAATGAGACATCTAACCAACGCATATTTGACACCATAACGCTTACAGATAAATATTTATGAAGTAAAAAATGCAAATCGAGAGGCTTTAAAGGTAAGGAAATGCCTGACAAAAGGATTTATGTTTTTTAAATTATACTTCAAATTTAGGAAAGAAGTTATCATATAAAACAAATCTATATATATCTCTTAGTTGAGTCAAGAAGCCCTCGTTGAGGAATAACTTAAGTTATGCCACTTTGTCCTGATCGTGGTGGCTAAGTTTTATTCCGGATTCTGGCTTATGGCACAGTTGAGTGGCTCACAAACTTTAAGTAGCTGCTCAAAGAGGCTTTGGCTTTGATAACGAGTTATTTCAACCATTGGATGACTTGGCCGTGGCATTCGCCACTTTAGGAAATCTCTTTCTAAGATAAAGCTAAGTTAAAGTTTGCTTTAAGATATAAGGATAGTTTCTGTCAATTATTTGTACTCGTTTTAAAGTGAATTTGGAAGCAAGGCTTTGCCAACCTTATTTGTATTATATTTAACATTAATAAAGATAATATTTATGGATAATTTAAAGCATAACCATCTAAAAATTGAAATAAATAACCTAAAGCTAAACCCTAATCCAAAAACAAGTAAGAAAAGCTAACTTCGGGCGGAGCCGAAGTTTATATACCCTTGCAGATAATTTGTTA
>JAEIIU010055917.1:0-11313 GCA_018874675.1 Drosophila baimaii
TAAGTAACAAATTATCTGCAAGGGTATATAAACTTCGACTCCACCCGAAGTTAGCTTTTCTTACTTGTTTTATTTAAAAATTTGTATACATTGTAAAGGCATAATTTAAATAAATATTTATATTTATATGATTCTATATTTATTTATATACATATATATTTGTATATAGAGTAGTGAATTTATTTATTCTAAATATGCCATGGAAGTATTTCTTTTTTTAACAATAAAAATAGTTTCAGAGTATTTCTTTCTTTAATAATATAAACAGTTTCAGTCACAATCTATGCCAATAATGGCACGAAATTTGAATGTTCAAGACCATTAAAGGTCTTCTTAATATATTTAACTTTCCCAGTTAGGGCATGCGAACCATCGAAGCTGCCCGAATGTTGACAAACCCCTCTAATTGCCGTCTAAAAATAGTGTCACCCTTGCGGAACAACAATGCAATTGTTGCATGTGTTTTTCTTTCTTTCTTCAGTGGTTCAGTGGTGGGGCGTCGGTGACGGTGTCAAAGTGCTGAAACCACAGTGTTGAATCACCAACACCACCATAGGGGAAAGGTTGGGGGCATAGGAATTCAATTTGTTTGGACCCCCGAAAAGAAACGAAAATCCTTGGCTGTCAGTTACCCGAGGAACCGAAACCGAATCCGGAGCCAAACGAAGCCCATGTTCCCCCCTTTAATTTTGCGCAATTTGAGAAAAAGTTTGCCACACTTGGCGAAGATGCCTCGCCTCGCCTTGCTCTCTCAGCCTCCAATTAGGTCCGACGACGGCTGTTCTAAGTCTTGGAGAGAAAAAAAAATCAATTTGCCCAAATGAACAGCTGCCGGAGTTTTTCTTGGCAAACAGCAAACAGTTCCTCTTAGCGTTTCTCTTTGTTTTAATTAAAAGCAAACATTTGCAGCGACAACGACGACGGCTATTACCAAATAATGAGTTTGGCTAAGAGTCAGCTACTGGCTGGGCCCGCTACCTTCCCGCAAATGCAGGCCATCCTTACGGAGGCTTTTTGGCTTCGGCATTGGATTTGGCTTTCCCTGTTGCAACAACAAGTCAAGGATTTATACGCAATTTGCATGCAAATCAAGTTGGTCAGGCCGCTTTAAAGGGTCCTGGGGCTGGGGTTTGGGTTGGGGGAGGGGGAGAGTTTCGATTGAGCCCCGGCTTAGGGCACTTTGACTGAGATTTATTATGTCGGGCGACCTGTGGTAGGGGGGGGCGTGGCAAACTGTTGTTAGATTCATGGCAAATCAACGCAAATGGAATGACTTGGAAGTGAGCAAACAAAACCAGCATGTAAATGTCCTGAAATGGGCACATTAGGCGGGAAATCAATTGAAAAGGTTCTTAAAAGGATGTAGTGATACAGGTACTTTCGGTTATATTGATGCATTATCAAAAAAGTATCGTATGTCGAATGAAATAGCATATTTTTGCAAAACTGTCGGGAAATGGTTCTTCTCTTGCATACTTTTGGGTGGCATTTTAATTGATTTCAAAAATTGTTTCCCAGTTTGATCGAAAACCATAAATAAATCCAACTTTATTCACTATTTATGGTGCAAAAGTTATTTATACTTTTTAAAACCAATAAATTACGTTAAATGGAAGGACTAGAGAAATAAATCCTTCTCAATTACCTAATAAGCCGGAAAGGGTTATATATAACTATTCTGGATTAAGCTATTAGCATAAAATAATCGGGAAAAGGCTACAGACATCACTAAGGTTTTAAAATTTCTTTAAAAAGAGTGTCAAAAACTAATATACAAAATATTCTACATAAAAAGGAGCATATTTTTCCTGAATCTGATGTCTCAAACAATTTATTGCATACTTTTAGGCACCCTTATAAACCAATTCCCAAAACCCTAATGATTTCTGTGGCCCTTCCCCGATTACTTTATGCCAACCTAATCCTATTCGGGCAACAAGATCTTTAAATTCACGCTAATTTGCAACTAAGCCTTCGGGGGAGATTTGCCGCAATTCACTTAAGTTTTCGCCCATCAAGTAAGCCCAGGCAACTTATCAAAATTTCCCTCACTAAACCGTGGGAATCCCCACAATTTATTACACCCTGGTGACATCCCAAACGAAAATGAAAATGAAAATGTCGAGAGGGATAAGGATGAGAAAATGAGAATAAAGTATGGGGAGGAGGTAGGAGGCAGGAGGCTGATGAGGGGAACTCGACACATGAAAAACTGGCAGGCCGGAAAATAGCCTCGTTCCAACTGGACCATATGGACTCCCATTGGAGTCGAATTGGGTCACACACACCGCACACCGCACACACACACTCGCTCACGCACACGACTCTCTGACCAGCGCGCTGGACACTCATTAATCCCAATTGGGATCGGGGTTATGTAAAGTGTCAAGTGCTTACCTTGGGTGAAAAATAATAGATTAAACGATGACAACGTTAGCACGGAGCTGGAAGTGGACGACATGCTTCCATATTACGCTTTACATAAGCCTGGGTGTTCCTCCTGCTCGCTGCTCCTTGCTGCCTGCTGCCTGCTCCTCCTCCGCCTGCGCCGCCTCCGCGCTTTATCAGTCTCCGCTTTGGCACCCTTCGCCGGCTGCAAAGCAATCAACAAAGAAAAACAAAAACAACAGAAGCGGAAAAACAAAAACAAAAGCTAACGGCGACGACGACGACGACGCGCCAAAAACAAATTCTCTTCACTGCTTCCTTTCGTCGTCTGCTTTCTCCTTTCGCATTTACAGTTGCTCGTGATTCGTTTATCGCGTGCTTTCCTCTATTGTGGCCGTGTTCTTTTTGTTGTTATTTGCTTTTTCGGCTCTCTCTCTCCCTGCTTCTTCCCGACTCCTTTTGACGTAACTTCAAAATGCGGCTGCTGAATTTCGGTACTTTTTGCACTGCTTCCTAACTTATAATGTTTATTGTTGTGGCTGTTGCTGTTTTTGTTATGGGAGGAGGGAGTTTTTTTTTTTTGTAACTTTAGGTCACAGCGCTAAACTCGAAAAAAATATTTTTGTATTTAATCAAAAATTGCAGTTCGGTTCGTGTTTATTCGGGACACTCTGTTGTTGCTGCGCCAGTGTGTGGGTGTCTGGGCGACGCGTCCGTTCGTGTACCGTTGCGTTCGAGTTGCGTTGCTTGACTGGAGCACGGCCAAGCAGTAGGACCCAGCGCAGCAAGCAGAGCGACAAGCAGCGCAGCAGAGGCAGGACAGAGTTGCCAGATATGGCTTTTTACCCGCCAAAAAACTAAAGCAAAGCAAGTTTAATCGTGTTTTCTTTTCCTTTTTCCTTAAAAAGGATTCTTATTATTAAAAGCTTTAACGTTTTTTTAGTTATTTTCTAGGAACCTTGAAATTTCTTAAGTCAATAATTAAAATTCTTCTTTTCAATTTAAAAATTTAAGTGTTTATTTCAAGTTTTTTTTAAATTTGCATTGTAAAATATGTAAAAAGTGCTCAAGTATTATTGAACACTTTTAAATATTGTTTAATTTCATTAAAGAAAACATTTTCTTAATTATTTAAGCTACTTTATTCCTCTAACATTGACATCACTGACTGCCAATGGGTGTCTGCGTGTGTGTTGGAGTGGGTGCGAACTGTATATTGGTGACTGCTGGTGCCACTTGCCCTCCAAATTCCTCCGCTTCCAACCTCCTTGGCCCGCGCGCTCCTGCTTCAACTCCTCCAACGCCTGCATCACCTTCGATTCTAAGCACTCTCACATGCGCATACTTCATACGCCGTGTTGTGCAACTCTGCCTGGAGCTGTCAGCTGTAATTCACCTTGGCAAGTGTGCGACCAATGCACACACACTCACACATACACAACATCCTTTCACCCTCATCCTTATCCTTCTGCTCTGCCTCCGAACAGCTGTCAATGGCAAGAGGAGAGCAGAGCAAGAGTTCGGGTTCGGTGAACCCGCCAACTTGAAGTAAACATCATCATCTTCCTGTACATCTCATTTATATTTCGTCAAATTTAGCAAAAAAAAAAATATATATATATATACTATATGTATATTTTTAATTATTTGTGACATTCTGATATAAATAAATTGGTTTAATTTACATTTAAAAATACATGCAGCATATGTATCATTTATCCTTCCCGTGATATTTATATATATCTATTTATTCTACTAGACTAACGAATGGGTTCCCATTTGAAGTGAGGCTATCGTGTTCCGTAAATGCAGCACTACTAAATAATTGATGTTTGCAAAATTATACTGATAAAATGCCATTCTAGATGATAGATTATTAAACCTAATGTCGGTTTCGTTGGGGAGAGGAAGGAGGGAGTGCCGGGTGGGTGGGATCGATCTCCACTGGAAATGGCATTTAGGTTTCGGGTAATGGTAATGGTAATGGTAATGGTAATGGTCTCAGTTTGATTCAGCTTGCGTGTGTCAGCTTGCGTGGCTATAATTAGCGTCGCTTCTGGATGCGCTCGATGTACTTGGTCTTGTTCAGGGCCCGACTGCCCGCATTGGGGTCCATCATGCGATTCCAGTCGGTCTGGCCCACCACGAAACCGATGGCTCGCATCTTCTCCTGCGAGCGCTTCTCCTCGATGTCCGCCCAACGCACCTGAAATGTTATAATGGGATTTTAAAGGAAAATTCAGACCTAAAGAAACGTTTCCCTTTGTCATTTTAATTACCCAACAAAATCTGTAAAATATTCAAATCAGAAATGCCAAAATCTAAAGCATATTAAGATCAGAAATACAGAAAAGGTATAAAGAAAAGAGTCTAGCGGCTATGGAAAATATTAGGTAAGAATAAGATTAGGAAGCTCGCTTAAGTAACTTTATAAAATAAGGTTTTGATGTCATAATATAGAACGAAAAAGTCCAATATGATATATCGACAAACCGATCATAAATTACACTATGGCAATTCACGTAGTGACGATGAGCATTGAGAGTGCGATGCGCATGAAAACTACTATAAAGCGCCGTCGAATTCCAAATCTGCTACGATAGTCGCATAGTTAACATTAACAACAAATAAATTACAAAGACTTTAACTACGTTTTGATTTCGTCACTAAGCTACAAAATATCTAGCTTTAAAACTAACAACCAGTTTACCAGTTTACCAAATTAGAAACTAGTTCGATTATCTGTAATTTACTTTTGGTTTAATTATACTATTAGTCGTCACAATATTTGATATACATAGTAAACATTTTGGAATTAAAGGTGCCATCGTCACTTTTGTTTTTGTTCGCTTGAAAATATCATAAAATGTTATGCATCGATATTTAAAGTTTCTAATAATATCGCCTTTAATTTTATTATTAAGATTTTATCGAAATAATAACCAAAAAAGGCAGGCGGCTTTTGGAGCGATAAATAAAACAGAATATCAATTTATGGCATATTTATCGCAACTTTCGATTTGTGTATCGAATTTCTTGTTAAATATCGATATATTATTAATACATCGATATTTTCTGCCATCTTTAAAGCCAACTATTTTAAATATTTCGACGTTTCGAAGTTTAAAAATCATAAAAAACTGTGACTACCGTATATCAGTCAGTTCTTTTTTCACTTAGACAAGACCTATGAGTTCCCAAGTGTTCACCTCAGATCTCAATACCTTTAAAAACAACTGAGATGACAACACACCAGGTCATCTATCTCTTGTCTCTTTCTTTTCCGAGCGTTAAAAACTTCTAAGGGCAAGTAACTATACGTTTTTCAGGGAAACATTTCTGCTGCGTCCCTCGTTCTTCTCTTACTACTCACCCGCTTCTTGCCGTTACTGCTGGTTGTGGGTGGCTGCCACTCATCCTCCAGTTGCAGGTAATCGGCCATGCTGGCATGCCGTCGGTTCTGCATCAGGCGCTTGGTACCATCCAAGCGAGCTGGAATAGACAATTGATAGAGAAGCATGAGATCCACGGAAAGCCCAACTCTGGCCATGCTGCGGACTTACCCAGATTATCCTCGGTGGTGTCACATTCCCACTTGCTTTTCAGGAAGCCGCACTGCACGCACACGAAACGCAAGGATTGCACAAGCCGACGAGGTATTTTAAATGGAGCGCAATAATGGGAGAATTTCAAGGGGGAAATTTAGAAGGGAATTTTTAAAGGGGGAAATTTAGAAGGATATTTTCCTAGGCCATTATTACCTAACCTTGCTAGCACACAAACACAAAGAAAATGCAGATTGTGCTGGACTGACTGACTGGATTGAATTGATTTGGAAACGGATATCCTTACTTTTTGATTTATTTTAACTTTGGGAAAGTGATTTTTTATATGTTTTTTTATAGGTTTATAGCTGCGTCAGTAGGAAACATATTAGTAGTAGTAGTAACTTTTACAATAATATATAAGAGGAAAACGTGTAAGTTACTTAGCTGAGTTCAAAAATACTTCAGGTATTTTACTTTAAGCTTTTAAAGACCGAAACGTGATAAGGTTCTGTTCCAAAAACGGTGATCTTGTCAGCAATAATTTCTAGGATATTTTTCTACTTTTATAATAGTGAATCCAATCAGTCGACTGCATTAACATCACTTACACTTACATCGTTCGAGGTATCGGCACTGTTGCTGTCATCTGTCTCTTCGACAGTGGTGGCGGCCACATCGGAGGTTGTGGCTCCTGTTCCGCTAGCCATTGTCGGCGCCGCATCGTCGGCGCTGGCGTTATCGTCCTGAAAGTGAAACGAAGCCGCAAAAAATCAACAAAACTTTTCGCTTGAACACACTAGCGTGCAAAGTTGCCTTTACTTTAAGAGCGAGAGAAAAAGAGCTTAATCGTAGGATCGTAGTGTTTCTTAGGGACTAAGATACCGTAGCAGGTTTTGCATCTTATAAAATGTTTATATATCAATTTCGTATATATATATTAGATATATATTAGAGTAGAGTGTTTGAATTCGAGAGAAAAACTTAGTCTAGGCTTCCGATTCGAGTTTTTGAAAGAACTTGACCCGGGGTCTGGTCAGAATCTTGCGTTTTGTTCGTTTTTCTTTGGTGTTTTGCTTAATCTTGACTAGAGTTTTTGGGAGCACGGCAGCGAGGTCTGGCCTTCGGACTGAACCAACTGGCCAGACCAAAAGCCCCCAAAGCACGTGCTCCACACGACGATGACATCGCACGCGCACAGACCCTTGAATCGCATCGCATCGCATCGTCGTTGTCGTCGTCGTCGTCATCGTCGTCTTCGTCTCAGTGTATAGTTACCGTTGCCATATTCTCAACATCTTCCATCTCGACCACGTTCTCCAGCAGCGTGGCCACGTCCAGCTTGATGTAGTGCAGCGGCGTGGCACACCAGTTGTCCAGCACGACGCGTATCTCATTCTCACTACGTTGATGCGAATTTCGGTTCAAACATGTCTCCAGGTCGCAGTGCAGGTCCACAATGTAGGGCTGTGGAGGGGAGAGCGGGAAAATATGGGAATATATATGTATATTCCAAGTGAACAAAAGATTTTACAAGTCTAAGATAGGTAACGCGCATACCAAGAAGCTCAAAACGTTCATTGATGCAGATTTTTTGTGAAGCAAAACATAAATTCAGCGAAAATCAATTATTTTTAGCAATCAATTTTTCTGTTCCAGAAAAAAATCGAGTTCTCTCTATCTCACACAAAGTTGAGAGCGTCAAAATCTACAAATAAAATGCGCTAGCATATGTGAGTACATATCTAGAATGCGTGAGAATACGTGTACACACATACAGTCGCTGTAAACCTACAATAGAGCGACCGACTCTTGAGAGCGCTCTCTCTGGCTCTCTGGCAAGTGAGCCTGGACCCAACGCTGGGTCCAACATGCGGCATCTTAGTAAACAAAGCGTGGTTGCTTGAGTTGCGACAGCTGTGAGCGAGGCTAATCAAACCAGCTCGTTCATACTCAATGCAGCTCTCTGAGAAAGCCTCATATGCGCGTCACGTATCTTAAACTTGCATGCTCTCTGCTTGAACCCACCACAAAGTTGGAGTCCTTGGCATGGCAGTAGAACTCGTTCAGTGTGCGCAGTGAATTGTTATTGCAGTCAACGATTATGAAATCGTACAGATTATCGCTAAGCGTCTTCTTGAACGATTTAATCAGATATTGCATGTAGGTCTCCTCCATGCTATCATCGTACTCGTACAACAGCTCCTTTTTGGGTATCTACAGAGAGTAAATAAACAAAAATAAATCAATTAAAAAATCAAGAATCGAATAGAAAACGTTTCTAGTACTAACCTTCTTGCCCGTTTTGGGACATTTCTCCGTGTAATCATTCTCAATGATAAAGTAGTCGTCAATGCTGAGTATACGCGGATTGGCGCCGCCCATCTCCAGCTCCTTATCCTTGATCAGACGCGCCACATGCGATTTACCACAGCCCGGCGGTCCACGCAATATAATGCATATGCGCTTGGGACGGGTCAGGCGGCCGGGCGGCAATAGCACCTCATCCACGGTAATGGTGTTGCGATTCTCATGCGTGGGCACGCTCAGCATCTCCAGGTGCGGAGCGGACGTTGTGGGGGGTATCTTTTGATTGGCTTTCGCTGCCGAGGGGAATAGGGACATCGGTGGCGGTGGCGGAGCCTGTGGAGAATCTGCAGTATCGCAATTCTCATTCCATCTATTCATTGGGGGCGGCGATGGCAGTGACTCTCCATCGTCTTCATCGCCCTCGCCTCCGCGTCCACCGTCGTCGTCGTAGTCGTTGTCAGCCAGGGGGTTTAGATTGCTGCGAATTGAAAGAGAAAGAGAACAATGGGATTTGTGTTGACAGGGGGGCTCCCTTCTTTGTTAAGTCTTTGCAAAACCTATTGGCTCGAGAATCTTAAGGTTTCATTGTAAATAAATTATGAATTTATATAAAAATGCCTTGATTCGTTTTGCAAAGCCATAACCAAAGACGCTTTATTTACAAAGATGCCGCACGTCATACATATTGTTTTCCACGCGCATTTCTCGTGCTGGACTCAGCTCTGGGTACTAGTTATGTTGCCATAGAGCCAGAGAGAGCGCGCTTCAGAGACGCTCGCTCTCTCGACGACTGTATGTGTGTACACGTATTTCCACGCACTCTCTTTCTGTACGCACACATGCAGACGCATTCTATTTTTACATTTTTTACTCTCTCAACTTTGTGATAGAGAGAGAGAGAACGCGATTTTTGTGAGAAACAGAAAAAATTGTTCGCACATGGCAATTTAAATGTATGTTCGTTACGCATCTTATTAATATTAGCGCCTTTGTCATAAAATTCTCAAATCTGATAGTTAACTTACTCTTCTCCATCGGAAATGTCCTCGAAATCATCATCGGGCGGGCCATCGCCCTCAGCTGGATTTTGTTGCTCCTGCTGCTGATTCTCATAATTATATTCCTCCTGATGATCCTGCTCCTGCTCCTGAGTTTGCTGCTGCTAGGAAGAATCGTAGTCAAGATTAAACACAGCTTCCCATTTAACTGGGCTGACTAGGACCTACCTCATACTGTCCGGGTTCAGAGCTGTTCTTCTCGTCGATCGCAATCGATTGAAGCTGACGATTTTGATGGAACTGCATGCGTTCTTCCTTCAAGCGCTGTTTGTTCTGTCTTCGATTCTTTCGCTTGCTGGCGGGTCCTCCATCTCCCATTCCTCCTGGTCCTCCTGGACCTCCCATTCCTCCTGGACCTCCCATTTTTCCTCCTCCTCCTACTCCGCCTGACATTCCCATTCTAGAGGCGTGGCCATATTCGAAGGTCTGCATGGGTCTGAACTCTGGCATTCCGAAGGAGGGACCCGGTGGGCCATAAGCGGGACTGGGACCGTAACCAGGGCTAGGACTGTGACCGGAACCCAGAGCGGGACCCGGACCGGGACCCGGACCAGGACCGCCGCCATCTGCTGACTTGTGACCATAGTCGATCACCTTGGCGGCCGTCATTTGATTTGCATTTGAATAGTCGAACACCTTCATGGGACGGTAAACGGATTCATTTTGGACGCCACCGCCGCCGCCGCCGGGATATCCTTGCTGCTGTTGCTCCGGCCTTGGGTTTGTGATGGATGGGAGGTTGGTTGGTGGTTGGTTGGTTGGTTGGTTCGTGGTTTGTGGCACATTTTGTATACAATTTTTATTCGTTGATTGTTGGCATTATAATATTTTACATTTGTTTTTGTTTTGTTATTCGTAAATTTCGATTTTCGTTTTTTTTTAATTTATTTTTTTTTTTATTTTATTTATTTTGATTTCGTTTTTTTGAGGTTTTCAAAAGAAAAACACTTGAACTTTTACTTGGTTGGAAATTTACTACAAAAAATATGTTTGTTTTTTTGGAGAGATAGAGAGTGGTGGGTAAAGAGGGGCGTGGCAGGGGACAGACGGGCGGTTAGAATGTACATTTAACTCTAGCCCATAGAAATTAAGTTCATATTTTGAATATATAACTCATATATATGGTATATATATCTCCTAAACTTAGACCACAGGCCAACAGAATTATTTATAAACAGCGCGGCTCTATTCCCACTTTCAGGAGTATCTTTGCAAGTTCGTTGCAATAATATTTGCATTTGCATTGTGAAATTAGCATTTAGAATATATATAAACTGGTAAGACAACGTATTTACCAGAATTTCTCTACCTTAAGTTGATCCTGTTTGACTTCAAATCGGAACTAAGGCTCAAATTATCTAAATATCTTCTGTACTTTCTCTTATGCATTTTTTTTTTCTAACCAAAATACTAAAATCAACAAATAAGCGATTGCCTTTATTGTGAATAGGTTGCTAATTTATAAGTCCCGGGCTTTTAGCGTTACGAATTATAATAAAAAATAATAAAATAATAAAAAACATTACTAACTACGGGCGGAGCCGAAGTTTATATACCCTTGCAGATAATTTGTAACTTACTATACAAGATTTTAATAAAATATAACATGTATAATGTAAAATTTATGCAAAATATAAAATTCATATGTAAAATATGAATTTATACCGATCTTTCCTATGGCAGCTATGTGATATATTGGTCCGATTTCAATTAAATTTCTAGGATGTGGCCATATTCATATTATAGGAGCACAAATGAAGTTTCATTCAAATATCTTGAAAAATAGCTAAAATATGCCAATATTTCTCTCGATCGTTTCTATGGCAGCGAAAAGATATAGTAGTCCGATGCCAGCAGTTCGGATATATATACTACTTGCTAAAGATATATAAATATCCTGAAAGATTCAGCCCGATTGCTGAAAAACTGAGAGACTAGTTTTTATATAAACCGACAGACGGACAGACAGACAGACGGACATGGCTAGATCGACTCGGCTGGTGATGCTGATC
>JAEIIU010055917.1:11363-21655 GCA_018874675.1 Drosophila baimaii
GACAGACAGACGGACATGGCTAGATCGACTCGGCTGGTGATGCTGATCAAGAATATATATATTTTATGGGATCGGAAGCTCCTTCACAGCGTTGTAAACATTATGGCAAAATTATAATACACTCTGCAAGGGTATATAATAAGAACAAAATACAAATTCAAAGAAAAATAAAAAATTAATAAAATAAAATAAATAAATAAAAAATCCAGGACTTTTATACCCGGTACTCAACCGAAAGGGTACTCTTTAAGGGCGAAGTTAGTGTTATATGTTTTCCTGAATGTTGAGAGAGATCTAGGTATTTATACGGACGAACGGACAAACAGACGGACACCCGGACATAGTTAAATCAAGAGTAAATACATATGTACATGTGTATTTCATGTGTTGTTCCTCCTCTTATAAACATTTTTTTTTGCATAAAACCTTTTACCCGAAATTTGACAGACGAATTACCTATTATTTCCATTCTACTGCAACATATAATCTCGGGTATGATCCATAAGAAAAATGAGCTAATGAGCAAGAAAAAAAGTACAAATAAATTTGCCATTCGCCCCAAACAAACTGATTAAAAAATACCGAAAAATACCGATTATTATTAATTATTTATATAATTTCCGTATTGGTTTTGAAATGAAGATTATATATATTTTTTGTAAAGCCCAAAAACCTGACATAATGATGAATGAAAACAAGTTCAAACGCAGCTCCAAACTATGCTCATTGATCGGGACTAGGAAAATGTTTATGATGTTCAGTCGGGTCAGAAAAATACCATATTGTTAATTGAAATAGAAGGAAACTCCTAGCTCTATTTTCGTATTATGTACCTGCATGCCGAATGTGATAATATGTTGCAATGGAATTGGGGCTAATAATCATTTATTTATTAAAATTGGGTTTGGGTATATGTAGATTTGTAATAAGATCAATCAGCAAAATAGGTACTGATGAGGTTTCTGGGCTGGGCACCCATACGGCTGTCTCAGTTCCGGGTAAAGAAACCTCATCATCATGCAGTGTCCTGCCAGGATAACCTCATCAGTACATATTTCGCAGACCAAGTAAAAGATTGCAGCGCTTGTCTTTGGACAAGATATTTGTGTGTTTCATCTTGATTTATGTGAAGTCTCAGACCTCTCCAAAATCAGCAACAAAATCAAAATGTTCCAGGACACAAGTACAATATTTAGCTTTCTAATAAATGTATTTGTGGCCCCATAATGCTTAAATTAAAACATCAAGTGCGTTTCTTAAGAGAACCCAATTGGTTTAGTGATTATATAACCAATAGTAGGAACAGCACAATGGGAGGTAAAGGCTTGCCCCAGTCTATTCCTCATTTTAAACACTAATATGTATGTACAAATACATTGCAAAATAAATACGCAAATACGCTTTCCACATTCAACCACATTTAGCAATCGGAAATACTCAAAATGAAGGAATGTTGGAGTGGATATTGGAGGCATAAGCAGACGGACTTAGTGAATCGGACCATTTGAGACTTTGGTTTTTTTTTTTTGGTTACTTTCACATCATCATCCCCCAATAATAGTGAGTTTTGTTTATCTTCCTTTATTGATATTCATTCAAGGGTATATATATTTAACATATACGTCTTATACAGCTTCCGTTCTATATAAAAGAATTACATTTTCCACTAAAGCGAGAGACTTTCGCGCGCGTGTGTGTGTGTGTGTGTGTGTGTGTGAGTGTGTGTTAGGTGTAATAATAATAATAATAAACTCAAAAACAGGAAGGGGAACTCTTCTTCTTTGCGGTTCTCAATGGAATTAATTAAACATATTAAGTGATAGCTAAGTTTTAGCTTTAAATTTCGAGCAGCCAATGGGTCTCTCTGTACTTCTTGATAATGTTGGTTGACGTGTGTGGGTGTGTGGGTGTGTGTGTGTGTGGTAGAGCATGTGTGGTATCCTTAATGCTAAGTATATAGTTCTTAGTCTGACACAGCTGGACTGGGCGAGATCTGACAGACGATCTGATCTTCAGGAATGGGGGGGGGATACGTTCTGCTCTGCTCTGCTCTCTGCTCTCTGCTCTCTGCCCTCGTGCTTAGTCGCCCCAACAAAATCTTTCTCCTATTTCAGATCTCAGATCTCTCTGATCTCAGAGACACTGGAGAGTTCGGATCTCAGTTCTTGCGCTGCTGCTGCTGTTGATGCGGGTTGAATTTACCGCCCCTGTTCTTGCTGTTTTCAGACAATATGGTGGGTCAGACGACACAGATATATGTATACATATATATATAATATATATATATATTTCGATTTTTTTGTTGATTTTTTTTTTTCGTATTTTTTCAATATTTTTGCAGTATTTTTTGTATTTGTATCAGTATTTTGCATAGAAGTAGAAGAGAAGAAGAGAAAATGATTTTGGAATCGAAATTCCAGCATTAACGATAACTAGAAAAAAAAAGGCCAAACGCCTGCTCAAGTTAACTACATTAAATTGGATGGATATATATATCAAATACAGAATTAGAGAAAGAGATAAGGACAAAGACTGTGTGTGTGGTTGTTGTGGGAAAATGGGGGAATAGAGAGGACGGATATTTGTCGGGGGGTTCCTGGGTTTTTAGTAAAAAAAAAAACAACTATATAAACAGGCTAAATATAAATGCAATCGGACCACCAAATGGATTCAAACCTAAATTATTTCATTGTCATTGTTTTAGGTAGACTAATGAGTCTAGTTTCGGGTTTTAAATTCAATTGTAGCTCTAGTTTTCCCCTACCCAAAACATATCATATCTTCCCACACAAGAAATTTCCCCCCAGGTGGTAAGAAACGCACATAATTAAAACTAGTGCCTTATATATAATATATATATACATATATATCTAATATATATATTTATATATAATATATACATATCTATAAAAAATATATATATAGAGGTAATATATATTTAATATACATATCTATAATATATATACATATATATTAAATATATCTTTAAATAACACTTACAACGGTTAAGACATTTTAGTAGATTATTTCTCAGTTGATTTGCAAACGAAATAAAAACGAAAGGATCTGTGTGGAAGCAGCAGGGATCCCAGAGATCCAAGATATATATCCATAAAACATAGTCAGACAATCAGACAACAGAGAGAACTTGTGTTAAGAGGGGAAGAAACCCTCTCACGCTTCCCCCTTTACTCTTTTCTTTCTTTTCATTTATAATTTTTAAAGTTCGATTTAATTTAGAAAAAAAAACGAAAGTTAATCAAAATCCAAAAAAAAAAAAAAGTTGAAAACAAAAACAAGATACACTTACCCGTCGTTCCAGTTCTTGCGATTGTTGTTGTTCGGTCCCTGGTTCCCGAAGCTGTTCCGGTTCTGGAAGTTCCTGGGGCCCCGCGGCGGACCATCGTCATCGTTGAAGTTGGGCGCTGGTGGTCCGCTCTGGCGTCGGAAGGGATTATCACTGTTGCCACCACCGCCGCCGCCATCGCCTCCATTGAATCCCCTCTGGTGGGGTCCATTGGGTCCTGGGCCAAAGTTGGGTCCAGGGCCACCACCACCGAACGGCGGGCCGCCAAAGTCATCGCGTCTGGGGCCGAATGGACCGCCGCCGGGTCCACCAGGTCCGCGGGGACCAAAATTGCGAGGACCGCCGGGACCGGGTCCAAAATTCGGTCCAAAGTTGGGCCCGAAATGGGGTCTGTTGTGGCGGAAATTGGGTCCCATTGAACCCGGGCCAAAGTGTCCCGGTCCCGGTCCCGGTCCAGGGCCATTGGGTCCAAAGTTGGGTCCTCCCGGCCCGGGGCCAAAGGGATGACGCGGTCCTGGACCATTGGGTCCAAAGTTGCGGCCACCGAAGCCACCATTAGGACCATTGGGACCGTTGCCTTCAAAGTCGATGAAGTTGTGGCCCGGCACTTGATTGGGGCCAAAGTTGGGCATAAAACGGGGACCAGGACCCGGTCCGCCTGGCCCAAAGCCGCCCGGATTGGGCCCATCCTGCCGCTCAGCCACATCCTGGTCCATGGGATGACCATTCGAGTCGTTTGAATCCTGCGATTTGGTATCGTTTCCACCATTGTTGTTCTTCTTGCGCTGCCACTCGGCAAAGGACAGCTGGCGTCCATCCGTTTCGCACTCCGCATCCTCCGGCGATGGCTCCTGCTGCAACTGCGACTGTGACAGCTGCTGCTGCTGGTGCTGCTGCTCCTGGCGATCACGCTGCTCGCGCTCCTGCACATTGGCCACCGCCTGGGTAAGATTGTTAAGGAATTCTGGGTCCTTGAGGACCTTGCTAAGGGATTCGTTGCTCTGAGGTTCGGTCTGGCTAACCGGAGCAGCTCCTGCTCCTGCTTCCGCTCCCATTCCCTCTTCCGGCTGAGGGGCATCATCAAACAACGAGGAGGAGCCCTTGCTGCCGCCTTCGGCAACCAGGTCCAGGCCCGGTATGCCATCGCTCTTCTTGAAAATGCTGCCCATGGCCGTTGTGTCGGATGACTGCTCTATAGTCCCAACGCCATCCTCGTCATCGTCGTCGTCGTCCAGGGAAATGGTGAATATGGGCTCTGGGGCCGCCGCCGTCTCCTTGATCTGCTTGGCGGGTGTGGTGTGTGTGTCGGCATTAATGCCGGTCTGCCTTCGCTTGCCCAGAGTGCTGGTGGAGATCGGTGGAGGGCCCACGGGCGGAGCAAGTGTTTGGGGAGCCACGGGCGGGGCTGGAGTAACTGTGGGTGTCGCTACCACATTCGCTGGAGTCAAAGGAGGGCCCTGGTTTGCCTTGTCTTGCTGCTCTGTCGGCGGTTTATCTTTGGACTCTGGTGGCAGGCCAAAGAGATTGGGCGGCTCTTGTGGTGGTGGTTTTCCTCCTGGCACTCCCTGATTGCCTCTGAAATCAGGTGGACCTCCTCCGCCGCCGCCTCCTAGTCCTCCTCCTCCTCCTAATCCTCCTCCTCCTCCTAATCCTCCTCCTCCACGTTCAAAGTCATTGTTGGCATTGCTGAAACGGCTAGGACGTCCAGCGCCAAAATTGTGGCCACGCGGCGGTGCCTTGTCATTGAAGTTGCCTGGCTCCCTCCTGGGTTCAGCATCATCATCTGCTTCTCCTGGTTGCTCCTGCTGCTGTGGCGATGCCGAGCCCGCTGATCCACCCGGCTGCTGCTGCTGCTGGTGCGGCAGTTGCTGCACTCGGCGACGTCGCATCTGCTCTCTGCGCTCGGCAATGCGACGACGCTGCTTCTCGAATTCCTCCTCGTAGCGTCGATACTCATCGCGATCGGGATGATTGGCATTGGCGCGCTTCCAGTCCTCGAATTGCTTCTCCCATTGGTCGAAGAGGCGGTCAAAGCTGGCCTCGTCCAGGTCGTTTTGCTGCTGCTGCTGCTGTTGCTGTTGGTGCTGCTGCTGGTTGCGATTTTGCTGGAACTGCTGGTTGCCAGCTCCTCCGCCGCCGCCTCCGCCTCCGCCTCTCTGATTGAAGTTGCCACGATTCTGATTGAAATTGCCAGAACCTCCGGGACCTCCTGGACCCCCGCCTCCTGGTCCATGCTCATCATCATATCCCTGGCTTTGATTTTGATTCGAATTCTGTCCCTGGTTGCGATTGTTGGGCTCCCAGCGATTGTTCTGGCGACGATTGGGGCCCGGGAAGTTGTTGTTGTTGTGGCTATTGTTATTACCAAAGTTATCCGAGGATCCAGGCCCTGATCCTCCTCCGCCACGGCCGCCAAAGTTGTCGTTATTACCGCCTCTGGCCTGATTACCAGCTCCTCCTCCTCCTCCGCCGCCATAACCGCCGCCTTGATCTTGGTTATAATTATTACCAAATCCTCCGCCTCCGCCTCCGCCGCCTCCTGGATAGTTTCCAGAACGTGCTCCAAAGCTGTTGCTGCTATTGCTGTTGTTATTACTGCTCCCAGCTGGCGATATGGGCCCAAAGTCGGCTTTGGGTTTATTCATAAAAGGATTCTGATTGCGGGGCCCCGCATTGGGTTCTCCTCCTGTGCCTCCTACGCCTCCTCCTCCTCCTCCATCCTGTCCCCAGCCCTGTCTGTTATTCGGAAAGTTATTCTGTAGCTTGTTTTGGCTCTGGCGCGTTCCCTCCATGTCTCCCTGATCGCCATCGTTGGTCTGCCAGCGATTCTGGCGCTGCTGCTGCTGCATCTGGTTACTGTTGTGGCCCTGCTGCTGCTGCTGGTCGCTTATATTCGGCGGCGGTCCCTCCCAGCGGCGGCTCTGATCCATGCTCATCCATCCGCCGGACTGCTGCGGCTGCTGCTGCTGCTGTGGCGGCCCATTCCAGCGATTATTGTCGCTGCCATTGCCACCTGTCTGCGGTGGCCCATTCCAGCGGTTCTGCATGTCATTCTGTGGCGGTGGGCCTTCCCAGCGTTTGTGATTCGAGTTGTTGTCTGAGGGCGGAGCTGACTCCCAGGACGGGCGGTTCTGGCCGCGCTGGCTGTTGTTATTGCCCCATTGCTGGTCCATGGAGTTGGCCTGATGCTGGGGCGGCGGCTGCTGCTGCTGCTGCTGGTACTGGTGCTGAGGTGGTGGCCTCTGCAGCGAAGGCGGCGGCTGCTGAAGATTAGGGAAGCCCTGCTGATGCTGCTGCTCAGGCGGCGGCTGCTGTCCTGGCTGGTTGTAGTTCATCTGGTTGCCCCATTTCTGGGGCTGCTGCTGCTGCATGGGCGGTGGTCCCTGCCAGCCGCCGCCCTGGTTCATCTGGTTGTGATTCTGCTGCTGCTGCTGCTGGTAGCCCGTCTTCTGGGGCGGCGGCGGTGGCGGCTGATTGTACAGCTGCGGCTGGGCCATAATCTTGCCGGGCAGCGGCGGACCACCACCACCACCACCACCAGCAGCACCACCACCACCACCGGGATTGGGTAGAGGACCAATCTGTGCCGGGACAGCGGCCACTGTCTGGTAATAGGCCTGGGGCTGGGGATAGGCCTGCGGCCCGGGGGCAACCACCACGGGCGTGGGGGCCACCACAACGGGTGCCACAACCTGCGCCACCGGGGCTACTTGGGCACCCGCTGGAGCGGTGGTGGTGGCATTGGCCGCAGCGGCAGCTGCCATTTCCCGCTTGTACTGCGATGAGGAGAGCGGGGAGTTGGGGTTAAAAGCGAGCCTCTCTGGCGGGGATTTGGGTGGACTCACCTGCTCGCCGTACTGGGCATGCCACTTGGCGTACTCCGCCTGGTAGGTCTGCCACTGGTGCCAGTGGTGCTGCAGCGCGTACTGCTGCTCCGGCGTCATGGCCGCATACTGGGCGGCCGTGTACTGCTCGTAGGGGTTGCCAGCGCCGCCCGCTGTCGCCACACCGCTGCTATAGGGGTTGACGGCAGCTGCGGCCGCAACGGTGGCCGGGGGAGCGGCCGCAGCGGCAGCTAAGGCTGCTGCATCGCCGCCGCCGCCGCCGACCATGGTTGCTCCCGCCGTGGCGGCGGCGGTTGCGGCCCCGGCACCGGCGGCCTGATCGGCCGGCGGCGGCGGAGGCGGTGCATCGGGCAGCGGCGGCGGCACGGATGGCTGCGGCGGCGGAGCCAGCATTGGCACTGCGGCAACGGCGGCCGCCTGCCATTGGTTCCACATTTTTTCGCGCTTTGGCTTTGTCGCTTGCGATTCTCGAGTGCTTGGCGGGGTCTCCGGCGTAAGTTGCGCTCTTCGTCTCGCGTCCCGATCGGGCTAATTCCGGTCGAGGCACTCACCTGACTTGTGCGCCTGTCACAAAATCACAATTCACAATTCTGGGCGAGATGAAAAAAAAAAGTGGCTCACTTCGCCATTATTAGAGCTGCAAAAACATAGAGCTGCACATACATCGATAGCTCTATCGATATATCGATTTATTTGTGCTTGCAAGTGCCTGCGGCGGCTGGTCACACTCAATAATCGGCAGGCGGCGGAATTGATTTGTTGTTTTTTTTATATCCGTTTTTCGTCATTTCCGGCAGATTAAGTAACTTATATAATGATGTATTTATATACATAATAACATATGTACATAGGTATGTACATAGATAAACCTAACCTAACAAACTGAAACGATATTTTATATAATATATAATAGGAAAACTACTATTCCTCTTATTAAAGTATTGATCATAAAGTAAATAATAATGTAAATAATTTAATGAAATAAAATATAAAAAAAGAATTATGCAGTTTCTACTAGTAGTTCCTTTTATATCTAATTTCATATTGTTCCTGTGTAGCAAAGGTAAATTTAAAATAAAAGAACATGCTTTTTATATTTTATATAATAATATTTATACCCTTTCAGGGTATTATAATTTTAGTCAGAAGTTTGCGACGCAGTGGGGGAGTCATTTCCCACCCTATAAAGGATATATATTCTTGATCAGTATCAACAGCCGATTCGATCTAGCCATGTCCGTCCGTTTCTACGCAAACTATTCTCTCAGTTTTAAAGTTTTTTGAATGAAACTTTGCATAAAGGCTTCACTGCTATATATGTATGTCGGAACAGGCCGGATCGGACGACTATATCATATAGCTGCCATAGGAACGAAATGAAAAAATTGGCATATTTTCTCTATTTTTCAAGATATTCGAATTAAACTTTATCTGTGCCTTTATAATGTAATTATAGCCACCTCCAATAAATTTCATTGAAATCGGACCAATATATCATATAGCTGCCATAGGAAAGATCGGTCTAAATTCATATTTTGCATACATTTTAAATTATACATGTTATTTTTTTATCAAAATCTTATATAATTAGTAATAAATTATCTGGGTTAGTTAGATTTTCCTACTGGTTTTTATTATTAATAATATATGTATGTTTCCTGTATGTATTTTCCTTTTTGTTTTGTCTTGGAAAATACTCTATTATTTTGGCGTTTGTCTGCTAAATGTTACATATGTATGTAACCACGTTTTAAATAACTTTCGACTACCTTCCCCCTATATATGTAATAAAGAGTCATTATTGAAAGAACCCCTTCCCTATGATTCCGTATCTCTATTAAATCTGAATAAGAGTTGTGTTATTGATAAAGAAATTAATTTTTTGTAAATGCAAGCAACTTTGCGCCTGCGCTTATACAAATTTTTTAGGGCCCTGGCTTGGCTCGCATGTTTCCGTTCTCACAAAGTGGCCTTTGACTCCGCCTGTAAGGTATTATTATTATTCTTTGTACATATGTACATACATACATATGTCTATTAGTGCTTATTTTTCATTTTTGTTTTTTTCTTAGCCCAATTTTTCCTACAAAAACCATTCGAATTTCACTTAATCGGTTTGTGGTCATATATAACTTTGGAACAAGTTGTCGGGAAGTCATTACTGTTTGGAATACTAGGAAATCCCCACACTTAGCCGTAGATTGGTCTACGTTCTGCTCCAGGGTATGGTGCAATTTGTCTTATTTGAGCAATCTCTTTTTTATAGCCTTGTTGCCCTGGTATTGATTTGTAAATGTGAGTATTTTGAGCTTAGAAATGCAACTATGTATATAAATCTAGTTGCTAGCTGTTCTCTTCATTTTAAGCAGTGATCTTCAAATGTAAGCCTTGAGTCGAAGGTAATGCCCCAAGTTTAAAGATGTTTAATTTGTGTGTTCGCTTTGTTGTTAAGAACAATTTATTACATATTCAAATGTAACAAATGGTGTATATTTAGATGCTAGGAAATAAGTTGTATCTTCAGCTCAAGGGTTTCTCTCTCAGTCCTTTGGCATCCTCTTTCCCCGCTAGCTGATCTGAAATGGACATCTTATTAAATATACATAAATGGGATATAAAGTATTGTTGACCTTACTTTTCAGTGGCCATCGGCCATCTCCTCATCTTGTTGTTCTGCCTTTTCGCCAGCCTCCTCCTCTTTGTTATTATCTTCCTTTGGGGTAGAATTCTTATTTTCTTCTCCGGAATCACCGCCTTCATCAGATTTCAATTTTTTAAGAGGAATTTCCTTCTCGATGGTCGCTTCATTTTGTAGATTAAGCTTGCGCTTGAGTTCTCCCTCGGTAGTGGTAGTATCGGAGAGGGATTTGGATCCCGATAGGGATCCCTCGCCACTGGTTTGCCCCAGATCCACTTGGGCTTCTCCCGAAAGGGTCAACTGATCGTCTTTCTCCTTATCCACAGAATGGGTGGCCGACACGACGCCTGTCGGGCCCTCGCCGACAACATCCTTAACCGTTATCACCTCTCCCAGCTCTTCTTGTACTTCCTTTACTTCCTGGAGCTCCTTCAGGATGCGACGCTGGGAGGCTAGTTTCTCCTCTAACTGGTTCTCAGACTCCGAGCTGCATTCCTCGTGG
>JAEIIU010055918.1:0-22915 GCA_018874675.1 Drosophila baimaii
GTTTCGGTTTTGATTCGGTTATACCGGTTAAAAATAACGGTCATGGTACCGGTTGGATACCCTGGTTGTTACATATTTTCTTATCAATTGTTTAGTTTCAGTGGGTCAGCAAACAAAGTGTTTATTGTGACATAGCCCCCTTGAGATGTATAATTAAATTTCTCATCAACAGCTTGAGTGTTCTATTTTTAAATAAATATTATTTGGTTAGTATTTAAATGTAAAAGAATATATAAAGATGAGAGTAATTGTTATACAGAATTGTTGTATAACTTTTATATGGGGAAAAATAAGAAATCTGTCCTTTACTTAAAATTTTAATTAAATTAGAAGCTGGGCTATTAAATGTATAATATAAATAATACTTTGTAGTATAAATAACAGCTTTTAATTATATTTTAAGGGGCATATGGTATGAAAACTTTAATCTAACATGGAACATGTTTCTAGGAAAATATTCCTGTATAAATGTTGACATAGCAATATATTGAAACTATGAATTAATCTAAGAATCATCTATAAAAATTAGTTTTTCATATTTTGAAGTCTATTTTAATATTTACTCTTGTGTTTCCCATATATATCATATTTTTTAAGCTACAATAAAACAGCTTAATTAAAAGGTTTAAACACCCAGAAAGCTATAAAAATCTACCAAAATTAATTAGAATAAAAATGCAATAAGTTCTTGAACTCCAACTATGTCTTTTCAACATCCAATTGATATTAAATTGTTTCCAAAAATTATTTTACGTGTACGCAGTACGTATGGCCGGGCAAATTGCTGGCAGGAAGCCAAGCGAATGCCGTGCACCAGTGCGCCTCCTCATCATCATCCTCATCATCATGATCATCAGCGGCAGTGGCAGACTCATCCTCCGCATCCTCATTATGGCCATTGCCGCTCGGCTGCCTGCAGCAACAGAAGCGGCAGCAGCAGCAGCAGCAACAAGCTGACACTCTGACAATGTTGGCGCCATTTTGCTGTTTGTCTTTCCTCTTGTAATAAAACGAGATCCGACTCTCGCACAGACACACACTCTGGCTCTGAGGATGAGGCTGGTAATGGGATTGGGCTTCGGTGGGGGCGTCCCAGCTGAAGGGTGTTTTAAATACTTCAGAGACTTGAACAAGGCAGGCGGTGTGCTGGGCTTCGCTGCTCCTTCACAACGGCTTTGGCAAGGCACGTAGTCAGGACGCTTTGTCAGTTCCCTGGGGCGACGTCCCTGGTCCCCCCGTAGCCCCGCCGCTCGTTGTCTGTTGTCAGCACTTTGCTCGACTTTTGTTGACAGATTGATTTTGATGTGTTTTCATTGTTATTGTTTGGCTGAGGGTCCTTTAAAGGACGCGGAGTTGGGGGCGGCGTCGCCTCTGTTGAGTTGTCCTTTTTCGCGCTGATTTGAGGGATTCAACTGCGCTTGAAGGGGCAACAAACATTTTAGCCTAATTGGTTGGCTCTTAAAGCGCTTTGACTAATTGACACACAGGCTTTGGCTTTGCGAAGCCTAATGAATAAAGCCCTGCGTTGCCTGCTGGCCATTCTGAATGGGATCTCTGGACCTGAAATATTCATGCACTTTCATTAATTTAATTGGATGAGAAACGGACCTCCATAACTCAGTCAACGCACACACAACCCCGGGCACAAATGACTCGAAGCCGAAAAGGGAAATGCGAAAACTTTTGTGCCTTCGTTGCAGCGGGGATCGTGGATTTTTTTTTGGGTTGTATTGTAACAAATCCTTTTATTCGAGTTTTACTTATTGGTTGTTTGCCCTGCCGGGTCAGTTACAGTCTAACTTCTCTGGCAGGAACTTCCGCAACTTGGGGTTGCTTAACTCTGAACTAAGTTTTATAACTCGAACTTTCTTAGCTCAAGGTATTAGTAATTAAAACAAAATCGAAGAGTAATTGAAGGGAATGTGGCTATGTTCTTTGGATACCGGGTTAAATTTTATGAGAGTTTGTATTATTTTTAATTAATTAATATTTTCTACACTTAGAAGATGTATTTTATAAAATCTCAACAATAAGAAGGTTCACAAAATGATTTTAAAGCTTTAAATACTCCATTTAAATAGCTGGCGATTTAGAATTAATTAAAATAGTATCCAAAAGTATGCTACAAAATGTTAATATAACACAGATAAAGCATATTTACAAAGATTTCCTTGTTTATAGCATTATTTTAGAAACTTTCTTAATTTATTTGCATACTAAACCGATTCCAACAATCATTTTTGCATAAAAGAAAGTCAAAGGATATTTGAATCCTCCTCCAAACCTCCTTCCAAGCTAATAACCATCCAATTTAGTGCAGTTTGCCTGTAATTAAATCCAATTAACTGAGATTCAGTTGGGATTCAGAGTCAGCTTTATTGGAGCGTATTAAAAAGCCACAAAACCCGGACGGCAGGCGGAGCTTCAAATGGAATGAAATCCAATCAAATCGATACAAAATACTGTATATAAAAGCGAGGGAGGCTGCTGCCAGATTCCTGCTGCCCGATTTCGATTGCCATGCCAGGAATTTCCGCCTTCTTTGTGGCTCGCACTCTCTGCAAAGGCTGCTGCCTCTGGCATTGCTCATACGCAACGTTGCCCCCAAATCAATTGAAATAAATAGGATACACATGTGCCACCGAATGTGCGTGTGTGTGTGTGCAGACCCCGGGGGCCGTGGAAAGAAGTTGTTTTCCACATATTTGCCCAAGGACCGTGATTTTCATTGCCCGTCTGCAGTTGCCCGTCCTGTTTGCTTGTCTGCTTGTTATTGGCAGCTTAACTCGTGCGTGCGAGCCACGATTAAGTTTGGTCAGTTGTCATGCCCTGGGTCAGCACTAGAGGGGCCTTTTTTGGGGGTAGGGAATGGCGGGGCCGGACAAACCTTAAAGCCGCGGCAGCCTTGACAACCGGTTGAGTGACAAACATACATATTCCTGGATCGATTTGGAAAAAAACATACCACTTCTGGCTGAATACTATCTGGAACGTCTATATTGCCGGCAGTATTGCGCGATTTGATAAGGAAGCCCGATGTCTATTTGTTTGTGGCGATAAGGAAAATATCTTATCTTGTGGCACTACCCCTTAAAAGAATCCATAAACCCAACACACCTTTAAGAGGTTAACTAACACGGAAGTTACTTTAATAAAGTTACTGAACTGTAACTAAGATTTACAGCCCTTAGCTACTTGATTTATATTGAGAAACACACCTAAACGCAGACACACTAAACGTAAACATCTTGTTCCTTTTATATAGTTTCGACAATTTCAATAATTTGATTTGGTAGCTTGCCAAAAAAAAGTCGCGTCTTCTGTGGCATTAGGCGCTTAAATTTTCGTTGTTCGCATTTAATTAGGACGTGTGTGCCCCGCTGGGGAAACACTGTCCCCCTGTCCAATGTCCGACAGATAAATGCTGGTACTATATATACATATATGATTTTATAGTGAAATGTCTTTTGTTCTCGACGAACTTGAAATGGAAAACATTTCAAGAGCTAAAGTGTTGTTTCTATAATTAAAGGCGAACATAAAAAATGTATTTTCGTTGGCAACTTACGCGTGAAATTGGCTAATAAGTAGGCCCTAATATGCCGTCTCCTTTTGGTATTTGGATTGATGTGTTCTTTTATTTGTTGAACAATTTTTGTTGTACGATTTCGCGCACTTTTTCTTTTTGATATATTTTAACTTGTTTTATAACAATATAATTTTTTCGTAATTTTTGTGGCTGTAATTTCCTTACTCGATCCCGTGGCTTTCCGTGTTATTTTTTTAATGGCAAACGAAAACAGATTGAAATGCAATACAAGCGAGCGTTGCTTAAATAGAATTTTAGTTCGCCGGTCAAACTCGGTCTCTCCCGATTTCTCTCTCAATCTGTGTTCTTCTCATTCATTGAGTGAGTTCAGCCTGGCCGCCTGGCCGTCGCTCTCAAGTTTCATGGAGGAGGCACTCGCGCTTTTAACAGTGAATGTAGTCAAAGTTAACAGTGAATATATTTGAATTAATAAGGATTTTGTATAGTAATTTGAAAGAGTTATGAAAATAGACAGTTTTAGGCAGTGGGAAACATCATTAAGT
This sequence comes from Drosophila baimaii, assembly GCA_018874675.1. Taxonomy (NCBI): domain Eukaryota; kingdom Metazoa; phylum Arthropoda; class Insecta; order Diptera; family Drosophilidae; genus Drosophila; species Drosophila baimaii. Next base: position 4,093 of record JAEIIU010055918.1, read on the forward strand.
CTTAACTTAAGCTTGAGTTGTAGTCCCTAAAAGTTATTTAGTTGAAAAGAAAGGTTTTCCAATTTAAAAAACACCAAAAATTAAGTTTCAAAATAGCAGAAAAGAAAATAATATAACAGCTACATTATTCACATAATTTTCTGATTACATATTCCCTTAAAAAGTTCCTAAAGTTGGTAAAACCTTGCTTAAAACCGTTTTTAAAATTCAAATATTTCCTCTGTTAATTCGAATAACCGCCTCTGTTATTTAACATGAGTGCCCATTAAACTGCGAATTGAGTAAAATCGCGAAAACAAGGGAGAATTGGGGAGCCATTGGCCCAAATAGAGCGAAAGAGCGATTTGGGGAGAGCGAGTGGGTCCCGCGCGTTTGGCGTAAACAAACCAATTCAACCCCTCGAGTGTCTTTTTTTTGGGTTACTTGTAACATTCAGCTGGCGACAACGGACAACCCCAAAAACCGTGGGGCGGGCGCCCAACAAACCGCGAGTGAAAGCGCGAGCGAGCTTTTCCGCTTTCCGCTTTCAGTTTTGTGGCCACACACGATAAGAGCTGCTGCTGATAAGATAGTGTTCGTTCTCCTCGGTCTCAAGGCATTCTTTGGAGCGTAGCGATAAGCGAGTATTTGTTTGAAAACGAAATAAAGCTCCCGCCGAATATAATGTCCGTCTTTTATCGGATCCGAGACTGTTCTGTTGCATTCTGCTGGTCGTGTGGCTCAGGGAAAACGCTGGCTTGCAGTCTCATTCAATTGCTTTAGTTAATGAGCTTGCCGCCGCCGCCGCCGCCAGTCCAATGAACCAGCTTTCCTGTTTATTCCCATTTTCACCTGACTCAGCATTTGAATTTCGTAACAGTTATAACGTCTAGACGCCGTTAACAGTGGCAGTAGGCTGTTAAGCCAGGGCTGTAGAAAGCTTACGAATTTGGCGCGCAAATTAAATAGCTATCGCTATCGGAAAACAAAACATCGATAAGTTAACTGAGGCATGAAATCGATTTAACAAAAAGAATTTAAGAAAATTTGACACAAAGTTCTTTAAATATTGAAATAATAATTTATATTTTAATATTATTATTCTACCATTCCTCCGTTTACCAGCACTGCCTGCCTTGGTGGTTTTGCAGCACTGATTAAGTGAGGCGCTTACCAACACAGTTATTGTAGTAAATTTTTTTTGGTTTAATATATTATAATTTATAAATAAAAGACTCTTCGCAGCGTGTCGAGCCACAGATTGTTCAGATTCAGATTTTAACCGAATACACAGGCAGCGATTTTGCGGGGCTGCAGGGAGCAGAGCACCATGAACGGAAGGTGAGGGGCAGGGCCAGCACCGGTGTGGTGATTCTTGGATCCCATCTATATATGTATATGTACATATGTATATAAATTCCTCCTCCTCCCCAGCAGCGTTACGGATCCGGCCGACTTCCAGGCGGCCACGGCCGCCGCCGCCGCCGCAGCTGCACGTGCCAGCAGCTCCGAGCAGGACGAGTGGAGCGTGGGCGAGTGTGGGTTCCTCGATCCGGAGGTGCAGCGCACCATGCGGAGCGGCAGTGCCGCCGAGGACATCACTCAGTACCCCATCCATGGCTGGGTGGATGTCACAAAGGAGTTCCACGATGCCTGCACCGAACTGCAGCCGGGGGAGCTGGCCCAGGACATGCTCTTCGGCCTGTTCGAGGCCATGTCCGCCATTGAGATAATGGATCCCAAGATGGATGTAGGCATGGGCTTTGATAAGCAGGACCTGCCACCGCCCTCCTTCGAGGCTGCCATTGCGGTAAGGCTTCGCGTTAGAATGTCAAGTGGTCCTTACTTACCAAGGATTCCTTTCCAGACGGGCGCCATCAAGCTGGAAGATCTCACGCCCGCCGAACTGATTGGCACCTTCGATGCCCTCTTCTCCTGCATTGTGTCCTGGCTGGAGGGCAACTCCATGGACCAGGTGCTGTTTACCTGCCTCTATCTGCACGCTCCCTCCCAGATCAAGGACCGGGCGCTGCGCGTCTTCTGCACGGCCGTGCGCAATCTCATTGTGGTCATCAAGAATATTATTTCCGTGGCCGCCGTCAACGAGGAGGAGGACTTCCAGTTGTATGGAAACTCTGCCTTGCTGGCCGCCGAGAAGGCCCATCCCGCCGGTGTGTATAGTGCCCTCAAGGACGTCGAGGACGAGTTGGTGCGGCGGTGCAAGAAGCTTACATCCACAGAGGATTGGATGGCCGTGGTAAACAGGCTGCGGTTCATGCGCAACCTCTTCCAGGTCATCTACCAAGTGGAGCAGATGTCCAATGCCGATACCACGGAAGAGTTCATCAATGAGATCCACAAGAACCTTAAGGTGGCCATGGAACTGCTGCCACTCATCAGGAAGACCATGGATCGTGGCATTCAGCCGGAGAAGGGCTGTAAGTGAGCATGGATTAGCCTTTGTCAGGCACTAATCTCTGTCTTTCCCCCAGCTGAGGCGCCCAATCCCATGGGCTTCTCGCCCCGCATTCATGACCGCAGTCAACCGCCCGCCTTTCCGCGCAGCATCAAGATCAGAGATCGTCCGGCCAGCTATCAGTTCCTGGAGGAGATGATCTCGCGCTTCAAGTACGCCTGCAAAGTCATCAAGCACAAGGACTACTACTCGGCGCTGGTAATCTTAATCCTTAATCCTTAAAAGGATCCCTAACTAAGCAGACTCCCTCCGCAGAACTTCTTCATCGAGTACAGCAAAAAGTCCGGGCAATGCATCCTCTCCAGAAGCGTGCTGCAGAGCCTCTTCAGCTCCAACATCCGGACGGTGCATGGCAAGCTTCCCATGAAGCAATTCCTGCGCCACTCGGTCCAGATCTTCAACTCGCCGCCCGTGCTCAATGCCAAGCATCCGGTGGCCGCCGATCCCAAGGTGCAGCAGCACCTGGAAAATTTCTTCCGCTACTGCATCAACATGAACACGTTCACCCAGTTTATCCGCATCTGTGGCTTCAATCGCGCCCGGCAGCGGGATAAGCTGGCGCGTCTGATCGAGAACTTTGACACCATTCAGGTGGATGCGGCGCGTCTGGACTCGCTGATGAACCAGCTGGCCAATGAGCGGGCCATGGAGGGCAACGAGTCGATGGCCACCGCCCTGAAGCACAGCACCCACTTCTCCACCTGGGTGCTGTACAACTGCTTCCGTGCCATGCTGATCTTCCTGATGTCCGGCTTCGAGCTGGAGCTGTATGCGGTGCACGAGTTCCTCTACATATACTGGTATCCGTATGAGTTCCTCATTGGCTTCCTGGTGTCCGCGTTGACGCGCACGGAGAACATTCTGCTGGCCCAAGAGGAGTATGCCGAACACCAGAGCAGGCTGCAGAGTGGCGGCCCTGGAGCGGCCAAGAATCGCAAGGCTGCCAAGCCCAAGAAGAACAAGAAGCAACAGCGCCCGTATCGCGGCGAGATTGTCTACTACCACGCCCTGCTCAGCCTCTGCGGCGGCATGTACAAGGCAATGGGCGCACTGACCAAAGACGGACGCGTGCGCCTGCCGCTGTCCCAGTTCGACAACGAGGAGATCCGCTACAATCGCCGCTTCCTGCCCTTCGCCACGCTCACCAGCCCGCCGCCCGTGTCGTACGCGGAGTTCAGGAACATCCGGGAGCACATGATGGAGCCCAGCGTCGAGGAGCTGTACACCTATGCGGGCAAGCACTTCAACCAGGCGCGCAATGTGCTGGAGAGCATTCAGAATCCCGACCAGGAGGTAAGGAAGATCCTTAAATCTTGGGAGTTTTTAATGATTTATCTTTCCTGCCAGATGCTGGACCTGCTGCAAATCGCCCGCACCAATTTCGTGGTGATGAATGTGCTGGCCCGGGGCCACCAGAAGGAACTGAAGCGCCAGCCCGAGTTTGACTTCTCCAAGCACAGCTACTTCCCCATCATCAAGCTCAAGTAGAGATCGTGTTCATGTGTTCCGCAATTGACAACAAAATTATAAATTTATATGTATGCATTTTAACTCGGTCAACTCTGCTCTTCCGCCACAATGTCCTGCTTGATGAGCACCTCCTCCGCATAGCCCTCGATGGGACAGCTCTTGGTGCAGGTGTAGACCGCCAGCACGCCCCAATCGAGGTTCTCGTCCTCCAGCAGCGTCAGCGTCTGCGGCATGATCTGGAACTCGAACTGGCGCGGTCCACCACAGCTGCTGCAGTTGGGCAGCGACTGCAGTTGATCCGCCACCGTCTGGGCGGTGTCTGTAATCCACAGAGGCTGGCCGCCACGCTTGTAGCGGACAATCTGCTCGGGTTCCGCTGCCGTTTGCTTCTTGAACTGTCGGAAGGTCTTGTCATCAGCAGCAGCCGTGTTTCCAAAGTATTTGTCCATCTCCGCCTCGGACACATTGCTCAGGTCGCCCGTCTTGCCACTAGCCTCCAGCTCCTGGAATTCTGCCAAGCGCGCCTCGTCGTCCTTGTCGTCTTCCGAAGGTTTTGTAGGATTGTTGTCCATCACGATCTCGAACTCTGGAAACTCGACTTTGCTAAGCGGTTCGCTGGTAGTTTCTGCAGAGGATCCGCAGTTCGGTTTATGGCGGGGCCAGTGCGCCCGCTGATGCTCCGGGGAGCAATAGTGGATCGCCTTGCACTTGGCACAGGTGTGAGGAGCATGGCAACCGCAGGCAGCGCACAATTTCTTGAGGCAAGGAATAGCTGGCTGCAAGAAAATACAGTGGGTAATTGGGTGCCTTAAGCCGCACTTGATACATATATCCTACCAGAGGATCGCCTTCGTCATCTGGATCCTCCTCCGAGAAGAACTTGTTCTTCAGCGGCAACTGTGACCTAAGCACCGTGAAATTGCTGAAACGGGAGGAAAAGATCAACTATTTGTTAGTCACATTTCGCTGGAAAGGATCACATTGCTTACCTCGCACTCTGTGGCTGCTGACACTCCGGATTCCGGCACAGAAACACGTAGATCGACCGATGGAAATTGAATTCATCTTCGTAGGGAGCGTAGAGTTGGGCCAGGAAGGATTTGGGCGCCTGGCACTTGCTGCACTGCAGCCGAGACGTAGGCGGCAAACTGTCCAGTTCCAACCACGCGGGATGACCGCCCAACTTGCTGGGAAAGTAGCGGTTGCTTAGCCACTTGGCGTCGTCCCTTTGCTCCGCAAAACCCAAGTCAATTTCCATTTTTGAATTGTCTTTTGGTCACGTGGATATAATAATAATTAATATTATTATTTATTATATTATTTATTTTTAATAATAAGTGCAAGTGTGCCCGTTGATTATTCCCAGACTGGTCACACTTTTGAACCTTGAAATATAGCATTGCCAGACTGTGCGACGAAATTTGCGCTTTTCATATATATTAGCTGATCAAGCAGCAGCTAAAATAATATATAAAGATAAATAAATATTTAAATATAAATGCATTTCGTCGAGGTCCAAATTTCCAACGAAAAAACTTTATTAGGTTATTCCGGCATTCGATATACCCGCCAGCGGATGTATTCGATATGTCCCACCTCTAGATAACGCCCATCGATAACGAATGCACAGTGTCATCGAGGAGTTCCCATCTCTACCGATAACTCAAAAGTACGAGAAATAAAACAACGCGTTAAAAATATTTAAGGAAACCATAAAAACAATAGCGCGCGTGGCCGCGACAGCATATTTTCGCGCATTAACAACGGTTCAGCGGTCGTGAAAGTGTGGGGGCGGGCGTAGTTCGTACGGCAAATTTCTTGTGAATAGAGCCACAATATTCAGCCTCCGTTCGGTTAAGTTATTATTGCAAATTTCGTAGCACACACACACACGCACACAGAGAGACGGGCGCGTTGTGAGCGAGGGGAATGCTGCGAGTGTGCTAGTAAATATAGTGAGGCACCCATACTGGAGCAGCGACTAAATTAAAGTTAATTAAACGCCTAGTGGTATTTCATTTAATGCAATTTGTGAAATAATACCGACGAGGGAGGGAGACGAGACGAGACGTCGCATCTCCTCCTCCGTTACCTCTCCCTCTCTACCCAGCAGCAGCAGCATGCGTGAGGGGCGTATGTATGTGTGTGCGAGAGAGTGAGCGAGACATGTGCGTGTGAGGTGCAGCAGCAGCAGCAGTAGCAACAACAACTGTAACAAAACAGTTTTTCGGGTGAGTTTTTTTTTGTTGTGAATATATTTTGCCTACCTGCGAATTTGTGGGAATCGGAGATCTCTGTATACCTTTCGGGGCTGGGTTCTGTGCATGTATGTTTGTATGTACATGCATTAACCCACTATCTTGGCAGCGAATTTATTATTAATACTCGATTTCTATTTGTTATCTTGCCATTTTGCAGCGTGTAATAACCAAGCAAATCGCTGTTATTATTTATATATCTATATATGCGTGTGCAATGACAAGTAGCAGTGCCAGCAACAACAATTGCAACTATCAAGGCTACCGAAACAGCAACAGCAACAGCAGCGACCACAACAACAACAACAACACTTGCAGTTGCTACCTTCGGCAATGAAATTACTATTTCTTGCCGCCTTCACCTGCTCCTCCTTCTCCTCCGCCGCCTCCGCTTCCTACTACTCCTCCTTTTCCGCTGATTCTCCTCGCCTGTTGTCCGCCGCACCAACAACAAACATGAGCGCGTCGCGTAATTGTCGTATAAATAAATAAACAAAATACAAAATAAATCCATTTATTTTTCTATACAAACCAAACAATATCAATTAAAAGTCGGAAATTATGAATAAATTGGATTATCCACGTCGCAATGGTACACACAAAGTTCGAATAACGAGTAAGTAGTATCTTTTTGGGTTTGTCTTGAATAAATCTTAATAATTTATTGCCTTTTTTTGTTGCAGTATTGTGTGCTAGAAATTTGGCTCGCAAGGATTTATTTCGTGAGTATTTCTTGCCTTTAAATCATTTAACTCATCATTGTACTTAGAGATTTAGCTGGTTTGCTAATTAAAAATTTATTTTGTATAGTTTGTAAATTGAAAAGTCTTTGCAATTAGTATTTATCTATATAAAATAACTAAACCTATATCAAAACGTGTTGAAAAGGCTAGGAAAATCTTTGAAATATTGAATAATTTTGATCCCTGATCTATAGTTAAGAAAACTTCTAAGATACAGCCTCACAAGTACCTAAATTTATAGTATTTGATCCCTGATCTTTAGTTTAAAAAAAAACTTCTAAGATACAACCTCATAGATACCTGAATTTATTATACGAAAACTAAACTAATCAAGGGATTAATCTGAAACTTGTAGTTATTTCCAACAATAAGTAAGGCTTTAACCCATACCCAAAATCGAACAGTTACATCTGTTAATTTACCCATGGATTGTGCGCCCTGATTAGCTCTGAAATGTATGGAATTTGCTTAACTGATTGGGGGCCTAATTACTGGATCTGATTCACTATTTTAGGTTAATTATATTGTGGAAACTTTTGGGGGGAATTTCCCGAGAATTTCGCCTGCTTCCAAATACAGCAAAGTTTTGTTTCTCGTTTCGTTTCGTTTTTTTATTGTACAAAAACCATCAATTACGCACCTGTTTAGCCGTCCAATCAAAACACAATTTTGCGGTAAATTAAAGTTTTGTTTTATTTTCTGCGGCATTGCTTGCGGCTTGCTTCGCCTTCGTCTTCTTCTTCTGCTGCCTCACATTTATCTATGCATATGAGGGGGTATCGCTAAAATTAGCACTTCCTTTTGTCTACTTTCATTTTTATACAAATTGCGGAAAAGGGGTGTGATTGTGTGTGCCACTACTGTGTGTATGCGTGTGTGCGCCTCCATATCTGAGCTCTTTTTCCATATTTTGTTTAGATATAACAAAAGTGATTATTACTAATTTGCTTTCATTGCGGCTCACTCACTCGCTCGCTCGCTCAAACAGTTCGCTGTCTGTGCTACTCAGTGGCAGTGGAAATACAAATACAAACAGAAACAGTAACGGCCACAACACACACGGCATAATTTTTCTTTCCCTGTATTTTTTATTTATTATTTTCTTGTCCATTTTTTACACTTGGCTGCACTTAAATCACGCGCCAGGCATTGCCCAATATGCTGCCCTAAAAACAACAAACTATATATGATATGTGTTGCTGATGATATATTCGAGATTCCGTTTTTGGTGGATCTCTGGGATACCAGAAATGGCTGTCACTTTCCTTATGGCAATGGCATGTTAATGTCTAATGTCTTGGGCTGGCATTACCCTGATATAAAAAAGAATATGAGGGTTTAAATATTTATATTTGGCAAGAAGGATAGGACTAACTTAAACTATAAGTTTAAAGTCCCAAATGTAAATCCCTATCACCTGATGACTAATTAATGTTCATGCTTTGTACAGAGCTGTAAATCCCATTAGTTAAATCTATATTCTATAGATATTGCACACTTTTTCCCTGCTCTTGACCCGTCTTTTTCCATTTCTTATTTTCTGCCATATATAATATAGTTTTTTCTTCACATTTTATCGACTCTTTTTCCTGATTAGATTTGAGTTATTTACCAGGCGCCGGCGTGTGTTCCGCCATGGCAATGGGAAAGTCCATGCTTCGCGTGGTCTGGATTTTCGGTTATATTGCGATGTTATAAATAGATCGGTTATAGGGACACACACATATTATTTTATTACTGTGAGTAATGGCTGCATAATGGGTTTTCCTCATATCGCTCTCCATGATCATGGTAGGCTTAGGCATTTCCTATCATTAAAAACAAGTTAATACTCGAAAAAGAATCCAGAACAACCGGATATAGACGACAACATGATATCTTTGCTGTTGCGTCGACGTCTTTTCGCCGATTACAAGACATTTTCGGGAGGTGGACGACGATGTCTATCGGCAGTTAAGAAGCTTAAAGATGATCGCAAGTCCACTAATCAGTCAGGGATTCGAAACTATTATCTGGCAGAAGAGGGAATCGAATATGTGGAGATCAAGAAGCAGCTCTATGCAGTATGCTTTACAACGCAAATCATGAGCCAGGAAAAATCCATCGGTGGTGATATCAGCGATGATCTGCTAACCGCCGATCAACGAAGCATTAAGCGGGAGGATTCTCAAGAACCCAACAAGGCGGATTCCCTGAAATTTCCACTAAAACGGCCAACAACCACCAAATTTCCGGTAAATGAAAATGTAGAAAAACTACTGGAACCAGAGGAAGTCCAGGAACTGCAGGCGAAGATATTGAAAGCACTCAAGGATAGGGCCAGGGAGAATCAATCTAAGCGGGAGGAAAGAATCGAACAAATAAAACAGTTTTTTGATACTGATGTAAAGATTAAACCTAATGAGGAAATACAGGAAGGCCAGGAGGAACCAACAAAACATACGGGATCTAAGCCACCTACTCCGCCTCCACCAGCGCCACCCAAAGGAGCTGCTCCGCCTCCCAAGAAAGCCCAAGAACCAGTAAAGCCTACGGCTGCTAAACCACCTACTCAGCCACCACCACCACCACCGCCGCCACCTAAAGGACCGCCGCCTGGAACACCTCCAATCCAGACGAAAACCACCTTTGGTCCACTTGCAGATGAGGATCGCATCTTTACCAACCTGTATGGCCGACACGACTGGTGCTTAAAGGCGGCCATGAAGCGCGGCGACTGGCACAAGACCAAGGAGATCCTGGACAAGGGTGATATGTGGATAGTGAACGAGATTAAGACTTCGGGGCTGCGAGGACGTGGTGGTGCGGGTTTCCCCAGTGGCTTAAAGTGGTCCTTCATGCACCAGCCTCCCGATGGCAGGCCCAAGTTCCTGCTGGTCAACGCCGACGAAGGAGAGCCGGGCACCTGCAAGGATCGTGATATCATGCGCCACGATCCGCACAAGCTGGTGGAGGGATGTCTTATCGCAGGACGGGCCATGGGCGCCAACACAGGATTCGTTTATATACGCGGAGAGTTCTACAACGAGGCGTGCAACCTTCAGTATGCCATCATAGAGGCCTACAAGGCGGGTTATCTGGGCAAGAATGCCTGCGGCTCCGGCTTCGACTTCGATCTGTACGTGCAACGCGGAGCTGGAGCCTATGTGTGTGGCGAGGAGACATCGCTGATTGAATCGCTGGAGGGCAAGGCAGGGAAGCCGCGGAACAAGCCACCCTTTCCCGCAAACATCGGTGTCTTTGGCTGTCCCTCGACGGTGACCAATGTGGAAACGGTGGCCGTGGCGCCTACTATCTGCCGCCGGGGTGGCAACTGGTTCGCCAGCTTTGGGCGTACCCGTAACTCTGGCACCAAGCTCTTCAATATCTCGGGTCACGTCAACAATCCCTGCACCTTCGAGGAGGAGATGTCGATGCCCACCAAAGAGTTGATTGAACGTCATGCTGGCGGAGTGATTGGCGGCTGGGACAACCTGTTGGCCATCATCCCAGGCGGTTCCTCGACTCCCTGTATTCCGAAGGAGGTGGCTGAAACTTCAATTCATGACTACGACGGCCTAATGGCAGTGCAATCGTCCTTGGGAACTGGCGCCATGATAGTAATGAACAAGGACACGGACATCATTAAGGCGATTGCCCGACTGTCGGCCTTCTACAAGCACGAGAGCTGCGGACAGTGCACGCCCTGCCGCGAGGGCCTGCACTGGGTGAACATGATAATGCAGAGATTCGTGACAGGCCAGGCCCAGATAGCCGAGATCGACATGCTGTGGGAGCTGACCAAGCAGATCGAGGGCCACACCATCTGTGCTCTGGGTGATGGCGCCGCCTGGCCGCCGCAAGGACTCATTCGTCACTTCCGGCCGCTGATCGAGGAGCGAATCAAGGAGCGAGAGGCGTGCGATAAGGCCGAAGCCGCTGCAGCCGAGAAGTATCCTCGTGAGGAGATCCCTCAGTGTGCGGAATAAAGCGTGTGCCAAGAGTGCAGTAACATCATACTCAACTGTGTTCTCTTCCTCCCGCCAGCGGTGGTGGCATGCGGCTGACTTCATGCTCCGCTGACTATCGGCTTCCGTCCGAGTGAAAGTGCAGCCAGTCGTTAACTTCCTCGCCTTGCCGCCGCCGACGACTGGGCCACGAAATTGTGCCACGTAGCGTTAAGCCAAAGGGGTTGAACATACATGCTACTACTGGCCAAGCCGCCATGCCGCCATGCTGCCATGCGGGTCCAAAAGCCGGCGGCGGCGTCGGGTCTGTTGGTCGCCAATCTAAAGGGGGCTTTCTTTCATTACTTCTCTCTCACTTTTCGGGCAGTTCAGCCGTGAAGAGAGCTGTGAGGAATCGCAGCTTGTCCGGGCTTTGGGTTTATGCAATTCAGCGGATTGGTTTTGTTCTGAGAGATATACTTTTGGAGCAAGGGTATTACTAGGCTTTAGAGGGTTAGCTTTGCCCAATATAATGCTTTTAAGGTCACTTCTTGCAAGTTCCTCTGCTAAGCTTGATAAATACTATGACAATCTGCTGCCATTGACACATTTGTCCACTTCCGCCTAGAATTTATATCAGCTTCAAAGAACTCTGAGATTTTAAGTATACTCTTCTAAAAGAATTGTGAAAGAATTCTTTGCCCAGTCTCTCCATTCTTTGTTTGCTTGCAAACTTGTGTAAACCTTTTACTTCCTTATAGAGAGTGTTCCTTAGTGGTTCCTTCTACCTACTCCCTACTCCTTTTGCCCGCTGCCCTCACTTTGTGTGTTCTCTCTTGCATAAAATCAATCAACAGCTGCCTGGCGACGACGCGCTGCAATGTGGCCTACTCAAGTTACCTGGGCCAAGACAAACAGGTCGCAGCGGGTAGGTCCTCCACGCCAGCTGATGACAGACCAGTGCCTATACCATACCCATGGCCCTAGCCATGACAACAGCGGCCACCACCACAGCCTTGAGATAACGATTCACGAATAGATATAGATATATAGATACAAATATGGGAGTGCGAAAAAACCTAGTTGCGATATTCAGCCGGTGGTAACCGGGCCATGAGTCAGAAGCTGTCGAACCGCGAGCCACTGACTGGTTGGGTCTAGTCGGGTCTGCTGGTCTGGGTCTGGTGGTCTGTGTAAATCATCCATGTGCCCCTCCCCTCTTAACCAGTCCGGACTCGATAGTTCTTAATTGTTTAATTCAGACGGAATGCCGTGCGCTTAATTTGTCAAGATTCGAGGCATTATCGGTGGGCCGCCTAAGACGATAAGCGATGCCGCGGCAGCGGGGGTTCCTACTATATGTATATATTTCTATTCTGATAGCGGAGATTGGCAGATAGATCCGCCTTCCCCCCTTTTGTACTTTACACCCTTCTGCCTCCTCTGGACTGCGGCGAGCGCATTTGTTTCCATATCTCTGTCTCTCTGACTAATGACACTTGACCGCATTCACCGTTTGGGCTTGCTGCTCAGATGTAAACATTTTCATTGAAGCATTGTTCAGATTTAATTGACATTTCTTGCCCTTACGCTAGAAACCAAGAAGAGTGGTGGCCCACTTTTCAAGAGAAGTTCGAATATGATTCTCAGAGGGTAAATCTAAATTTGGAATGTCTATTTTCTCCACAATTTGGGGACACATTTTAATATGTCGGAATGATTTGTAATATTCTCTGGAAATTCTCTGAAAGATATTCTTTTTGTTTAAATATTCATTTGTTTTATTTATTTCTTAACCATAGGGATTAAAGGGTGGTGTGGTGGGAATCTGTGGCATTTGTCCTGGTCGTGGATTCCAGCCTCTGTGGCGTCTCTCGTCGAAGGGCATGGGTTCCCCAGCGGCCAGGGTAACGAACAGGAAAGTGGCCAGAAGTCCCAGCAGGTGAATCCAAGTAGAAGTAGAAGCCATTGCTGATTATTTGCTTGTGATGATCGGTGACTGGGAGAGGCTGTGCTTATATAGGGTCCCAGCTCAGCTCATCCCAGCTGGTGGGGTACTGTCCCCCGATTCCACACACACAAAATGCGATAAGCTGGCGAACGGGAACTCACACAATCGGGGGAACTTCTCAGAGATTTTATTTAATCTACTTCTGCGTTGTTGACCTCCTCCAAGGAAGAGAAGATTATAGTCGGCTCGGTGGTGGCTTCGGTGTATTTTTGGGGCACCTGCAGACACGCTGGTTTTATTTGCAGTCGTTGGGCGAAGCCAGGATGCTGATGGATATATTCGGCGAGGGTCCTGTACAAGTGCAGCAGCATAAGTAGCATGAGAATCACCAGGAACCTGAAGGGCTTCATGTTTGATAGGAACTAAACTAGATAAAGATAAGTTAGCTAACTTAAATAGGTTTATAGATCAAATTTAACACTTTAATCTGCAATTTACAGTGTAAAATAGACTCATTTTTCCTAAACAAATGAGTGTAATGATGATTGCCTTGATTGGAATGAACAATAGGGTGAATGTTTATAGAGATAACTCTATCTAGTTAACCATTCACTCGAGAGAATAGCTCTATTCCATATAGATATATTTATTATCTACAATTTACTTAACTATTTTGCATTTATTTATTACCCCAACAGGTCTGCCCGATCCCTTTGCCAAGGTTCAAGTGGATGGCACTGGACAGGTGTACTCAACGGATATAAGCAAGTCCTCGCTAGATCCCAAATGGAATGCACACTACGATTTGTTTCTGGGCATTGGCGATGCCATCACGATAACCGTGTGGAACCAGCGCAAGATACACAAGGGCAGTGGCTTCCTGGGATGTGTGAGGATACCCGCTTTCAACATACAAAGCCTCAAGGGAGCGGGATGTAAGTGGATCTCTTATTTCTTCACCATCAGAGCTATCTTTCTAATCAAAGACTTTCCTAACCCTAACAGTCCAACGCCTGGATCTGGGCAAACTGTCTCCGGATGACGATGAGCTGGTGCGTGGTCAAATCATCATTTCGCTGCTCTCAAAGGATGGACCTGGCAGTGGCAATCCCCTGGCCATTGTCGGACCCAGTGGCGATGTTCGTGGACCCTCAGAGGATGACTCATCGGAGGATAGCTTGCCGGAGGGCTGGGAAGAGCGGCGCACAGACAACGGTCGCATTTACTACGTGAACCATGCCACCAAGTCCACGCAATGGGACAGGCCCAGGCATCCCGTAGGCGCCACATCGCCGCAGCAACGCAGCCACAACACACACAACGGCAACAACGGTGATCGACAGGCGCCGGCGGGTCCCACGCGTTCCACCACCTGCACGAATCTGCTGAATGGCGGCAATCGCAATCGGGACTTGGCGGTGACGGGTAACGATGAACGGCGTCACTCCACGGAGATACTGTCCAGTGTGGGCAAGGAGAACACCAGCCCCACAACGCCTGTGTCGGCCACCACAACGCCCGGGAAGAAGTCCTCGTCCTCGGCGAACTCTTCGTCGTCGGGCGGAGGTCGCACTCTGGAGCAGCGGCCCACAAACGAACCGGCCACGCCCACAAGTAGCACGACGACGACAACATCGACGCCGGGACGCCTGCACAACAACGACAATCATGTGAAAACGCCAAAGCACCAAACGAATGGCCATGCTCAGCCGGAGGGCACGCCCACATCGCCAACGGGACAGCAGAACTATGTGAACGGGAATGCGCAGAGTGGAAGCAACAGTGGAGCCGGAAGTGGCCAGGCGGCGCAGCCCCAGAGCGCCAGCAATGGCTGGACGCAGGAGGATGCCACAACGACGACGACGTCGCCGACAACGACTGCTACGGCGACAACCACTCCTCCCAGACATAGCCAGAGTCCCTCAACGCCAAGTGCATCGCCGCCAGCTCCGGTCACGCCCTCGGCCAATGGGAATGTGCACAGCCCGAATGCCAACAGCACGACGCCGGGAGGAGGTGGCAGCGGAGGCGGAAGCAGATCCTATGCAGCCGCCACGCCCGGTCAGCGTTCGCAGCGTCGCAGTTCGCGGCAGCAGGGAGAGGAATCCTCGACGAGGCGACGCTCCTCGCGGGGAACTCGCAACGGAGGCACCTCTGGCGGCGGCGGCGGAGGAGGAGGATCGTCGAGCCAGCGGTATGCGTCGGCGGCCATTGCTGCGGCCAATCAGGCAGCGCGTCCGTTCCTGGATCTGCCGCCGGGCTATGAAATGCGGACCACGCAACAGGGCCAGGTGTACTTCTTCCACATACCCACTGGTGTGTCCACGTGGCATGATCCCCGGATACCCCGTGACTTTGACACCCAGCACCTTACGCTGGATGCCATCGGTCCGCTGCCCAGCGGCTGGGAGCAGCGAAAGACGGCCTCGGGCAGAGTGTACTTTGTGGACCACAACAATCGAACGACCCAGTTTACAGATCCTCGCCTCAGTGGCAGCATTCTGAGCATGATACGTCGCGGAGCGGGAGGCAATACAGCGGCGCCCGCTCCCCCCGTTGCCGCCGCACCCGCAACTGCTGTGCAATCAGCAGCAGCGACCGTGCCGCCGGCTGCAGTGCCAGCGAATGCCACAACGACTACAACGACGACGACGACGGCCGCGACCACAACCAACACGCCACATCGCATTGTGCCGGATCTGCCGCAGGGACTGCTTGAGAGCGCCGACCTGCTGCCCAAGTACCGCCGCGATCTGGTGGGCAAGCTGCGTGCCCTGCGCACCGAGCTGCAGACGATGCAGCCCCAGTCCGGCCACTGCCGCCTGGAGGTGTCGCGCAACGAGATTTTCGAGGAGAGCTATAGACTGATTATGAAGATGCGGGGCAAGGACATGCGCAAGCGCCTGATGGTCAAGTTCAAGGGCGAGGAGGGTCTGGACTATGGCGGCGTGGCGCGCGAGTGGCTGCACCTGCTCTCCCGCGAGATGCTCAACCCGCAGTACGGCCTGTTCCAGTACAGCCGCGACGATCACTACACGCTGCAAATCAATCCGGACTCTGGCGTGAATCCCGATCACTTGTCCTACTTCCATTTCGTGGGACGCACGCTGGGCATTGCCGTGTTCCATGGCCATTGCCTGGATGGGGGCTTCACCACGCCCTTCTACAAGCAGCTGCTGAATAAACCCATTACATTGGGTGACATAGAGGGCGTGGATCCGGAGCTGCATCGCAGCCTAACCTGGATGCTGTAAGTCTAGGATTTTTGCTATATTTCGTAGAGATTCTTATTCGTTTTCTTTACTTTTAGGGAGAGCAACATCAGCGGCATTATCGAGTCCACATTTAGTGTGGAAAACAATAGCTTTGGCGCTCTGGTGGTGCACGAACTGAAGCCCGGAGGTGCCTCCATTCCCGTGACTGAGGAGAACAAGCGGGAGTATGTGAAGCTCTATGTGAACTATAGATTTATGCGCGGCATTGAACAGCAGTTTCTGGCTCTGCAGAAAGGTGAGCTCTTTGGGAATTTGTTTAAATAAATGTGAAATTATTCCTGAATTAACCCTAGGTTTTTGTGAGCTTATACCCAGCCCGTTGCTGAGACCGTTTGATGAGCGCGAACTGGAATTGGTCATTGGTGGCATCTCCAGCATTGATGTCAACGACTGGCGCAACAATACGAGACTGAAGCACTGTACGAATGAGACCACGCAGGTGTTGTGGTTCTGGCAGGTGTGTAGAGCTTTGAATCCTACTAGGTTAGATTGGTTTTTGAAAGATAATTGCTCTCTCTTTTTAACTCCAAAGGTGGTCGAGTCGTACAGCTCGGAGATGCGAGCTCGCCTGCTGCAGTTTGTGACGGGATCGTCGCGTGTGCCGCTGCAGGGCTTCCGCGCCTTGCAAGGCTCTACGGGCGCGGTGGGACCACGACTGTTTACCATTCACCTAACGGCCGATGTGCCCACACAAAACCTGCCCAAGGCGCACACCTGCTTTAATCGGATCGATTTGCCGCCCTACGAGACGTATCAGCTGCTCTGCGACAAGCTAACGCAGGCCGTTGAGGAGACCTGCGGCTTTGCCGTGGAGTAGGGACCACTTGAAGGATGGATGAATGGATGAATGGACCCAAGACCCGCACCCGATCCACGCATATGCATATACATAGACACACCTTTACAAATATATAATATATATAGTACGATATATATCAAGGCGATTTGAAATCAAAATTCGACAATGATAGGTTTTATAATTTTTATTTGTTTGTTGATAAAAAACTGCACTCCCCTGCAGCCCTGTTTAATCTTGTGTGTGCTGCGCATTTTGCAGTTAAAAAATTTAATTATTTAGCAAAGTATGTTAGTTACCAAGTGCATATATGCATATATATGCAACACACACACACACATATATATCGATCTATATCCCTTGGCCCTTGTTTGTTTACGTCGTGGCGTGGCGTGTTATAAATTGTAGTTTTAAATATATATACATATATATTACGAAACCAATTATACAAATACAATTATACAAGATTATACATATTATATATCATATAGTTGATAATTAGGCATGTAACGAAATTTTTAATAATTGTAGGCATCGGACCGGCAATTTTCTTGTGCTTTTTTGTTTAGTTTAAATACATTTTTGATGTTTATTAATTACATTTTGTACATTTTATAAAAACCAATCGAACGATAACTCACTGCTAAGTTTTTAATTATTGTTTATATTCGTCCTTAAACCACACACACACACCTTACACCCACACACTCATCGATTGACACCCCCCTCACTTGCATATTTTATTAGTACGTAAGAGAAATGCCTACCCCAAAAAGAAAAAGAAATGCAAACAAAATGCAAAGAAGAGACGTGAAGAGAGAGAGAGCAAAACATAAGAACACTTGAAAAATTACTCAATTATTAAATTAGTTATTTTTTAACTCTTTTAAATAAATGCAAATTATTTAAATTACGCTTTTATGTTTCTTTTAATTTCGTTTCCCCGCCGCACATCGCCAAATCAAAGCACAATTAAGAATCAAATTTCATATACAAACAAGTACATGCATATTTACACATCAGTTTTAAACGGAGAATACGAATTGGACAAATTTCTAGAAGGTGATATTAGTGAAAATTTTTAATCTGACTTTAATTCAAACAAAACGAATTGGTAGATATCTAAGAGCCCCCGAAGCCCCCAAACCTCCTCCCCCAAATATGTAGTGCATATGTGAAAGATCTATTGATTTTGAATTGCGAACTTAAGCTGATAAACGCTACCCTCCTCCCCAACAACAAGAAATACAACACAAATCGATCGTTAACTCTTTAGCTTTAGCGAGATCTAGGAAACGAATGACTAAGAATTCGAGGGCAGTAATCCTGCGCACATTGACAAGGACTCTGCTCCATTAACCAAAAGGGATTAATAAATAAATGAGCCTTACAAGAAATGTGTTTTAATGGGGAATGGGAAATGCTGGGAGTTTTGTTTAAGATGTATTATTTGTTATCATTTAATCTTTAACGAATTTAAAGCAACTCATAAATACCAACTGCAGTATTTTGTAGTATGTTTGATGTCGACAAAGCAGTGTGCATATATGAGTCGTCGATAAGCAGTTTTATTCAAGCAGTTTTAAACACAAGCATAAAATTAAGCAATCAAGTTTCAAGGAGCATTTTAAAAAAGCTGACAGTTCTTTTGCAAATTTATAATAATAAAAAGATCTAGTCTCATTATAGTTTGGGTTTGTTTTTTTTGTCTACATTTTAGTACTGAAAAGAAATAAAATGCTAATAGACCGATTTAGTAGAATCTGCAAAAACCTTTAATAATTTCACATAACTTTGTAGTAAATCAAAAATCTCAGCAGCAGAAAGAACAATTTGCAGGTTCTAAGGGCGCGTTATAGAATATTAGCCGGCCAATCCACAACAGCCGAAATAGCTCAGTTGGGAGAGCGTTAGACTGAAGATCTAAAGGTCCCCGGTTCAATCCCGGG
>JAEIIU010055918.1:22965-86448 GCA_018874675.1 Drosophila baimaii
TAGCTCAGTTGGGAGAGCGTTAGACTGAAGATCTAAAGGTCCCCGGTTCAATCCCGGGTTTCGGCAATTAACTTTTTGTTTTGTCTTTGGGCACGAAAACATTTTTTTTTGCTTTGAAATAAATATCATAACAAACAATTTATTAAAAATCCTACACAACGATAAGGTAAAATTATTGGTATACCCTCAAGCGATTAAACTTTTCTTTTGTTGTTTGTGTTTGGTGTTGGGAAATGAAAATAAGCTAATAGCAAAGACTCGCACCACTATTAGTGGTTTCGCACACCGCCTGATTAAAATGCCACTTTGGACACTCAACGCCCATCAGCCGAAATAGCTCAGTTGGGAGAGCGTTAGACTGAAGATCTAAAGGTCCCCGGTTCAATCCCGGGTTTCGGCAATTACTTTTTTCTTTTTATTTACTTTTTATTATACAAAACTAATGACACCCTCGCTTTGTATATATATATTTTTTATTTATTAGTCTAATTTTCGACATTAGTATTATAGCAAGCCGCCAGTACTTTAAATAATACAACGTATGTATATATTGTAGTGTATCTAGTTCTTTACTTACTGGCTATGATTAACTAAGAGTGCATGACTATTTATTTTCGGGGCATGCCCCAAAGTTCTATTAAGTAACATTTCCTTTATACGCATATATTAAGTGTGTGTAAGGAAGTGTAAGGCATCCGGATATAGCAGCTCCACATATTGGGTGTGTACGAAGTAGATAGCTTAGCTTAACTACCACGCCTGGCCCTGGCTGTGGTCATCAGGCAGTACATACGATAAATTATAGCAGCCTTACAAATACGATACGATAGATACTCTTTTTACTCTTTTACGCAATTAAGTTACAACTTAAATCGCTCGCAAGTTACTAAAGCTAGTGGGTGCCCCGACTGGAGGTCTCGGCTGGAGCTCAAAAGTCGGGATCGTAGTCGCGCGAGTAGCGCGTCCGACTCGCATGGTTGTTGTAGCTGTACATCTGATGGGCATCGGCAAAGGCATCCGGATACTGGTGTCCGTACGCCTGCTGATGCTGCTGCGGCTGGTGATGATCCCGCCCACTGTACTGGCCGTGGCCGTTGCTGTGACTTCCGTGATGGTGGTGATGCTGCGGCCTCTTCAGGGAGTCGCCCTTCGTGGAGTACGTTGGCTGCTGGTCGTAGAAGTAGTCCCCGCTGGTGTGGGGATGGCGAGTGGAGCGCCAGCTGTCGTAGATGTTGGAACTGTTGCTGCCGTGCATCGAATTGGTGAAGCGCTGTGGGAGGAAATTATTTGCATAATTAGTTAAGAAGATGAATAATTAAGAGAGTGCTCTTACCTTTGGCTTTATGGGCTGCTTGGTGTCGTTCCACGGATCGTCTATATTGTAGAAGTCATCCACGCCATAGTTATCCACACCGCCCATATGGTTCACCTTCAGTTCGTTCAGCATATCGTTGGTCAGTGGAATGGGCGCCTTCTTGGCCCTCTTTTGGCGGTTCAGCAACTGCAAGGAGTTTAAAGATTAGCTAGAGATCTACGAACACTCCAAGTATCCATCAATTACTTACCACTGTGACGCCAAAGATGATGACAAATACCAGGGAGCCCACGCCAATAACAATAACTACGATTGCCCATTGGGGAATGAGCAGATCCTCCTCGGCATACTCCACATTGGTGTGGACATTCTTGGCTATGACTGTAGAGGAAATTATATATGAATTACTATTTAAATATAGTTATATATATCCCCCGACTCACCACTAAAATCTGTGGCCACTGGATCAATAATGTATTTGCCCATCTGATAGCTGGCGGTGACTAGATGCTCCTCCTGCGGCCCGGACACACTATCCGTCTCATTCTCCTGAGCATCCTTATCCGGCAGATGAGGAGTCGCTGGCTTGGTGAGGGCATCATGGAAGAGTTGACGGATTTCTAGGGTATCCACATCCTCTGTGATGTTGGCCAGCTCTACATAGTAGTCAACCAGGACGCTGCCCTTGCTGAAGCTATCGATGCGCACCTTCTTGTACCATTTGTTCAGCTGCGAGGCTCCAGAGTAGACTTCATTGAGCTGGAACAGAGGAAGAAATATAATTTAAATATATTATATCATCATCTTCAAAGGTTAACCCACCTGTGCCTCCAGCTCATGGGCCAGATTCTTCCACTCCAGTGTGTTGTGGTCTAGCAGCTCTGGTTTCCAGGCCACACCATCGATGATCTTAATGGTGGCAGCCAGATCGCAGTCGGCAGTGCAGTGACCCGGTTTCGTGGGTCGCGGTGTCGTCGTCGTGGTTGTACTCGTCGTTGTGGTGGTGGAGCTACTGGTGCTGCTTGTTCCACTGGCTGTCAGCAGATCCTCAAAGTTAATGGTCTGGGCGTTCAGTTTGTCGATGGACAGCGGCGTGGTGGGCGGCGTTGGCCAGCCTGTGAACTCCGTAGTGGCTCTAGTAGGCGGACCCTTCTTGATCACCACCTGTGGGGTTCCTCCATCCTTCGGGGCTTCAGAGGCTCCGCCGTCCGAAGAGGGATGAGGCGTTGTCAGGCGATGGGAGCCCACTCTCTTGTGGAAACCCTTGGGGAACACAACCTTCAGGCCACTTCCTCCGCCGCTTTCGGTCACAGCGGCTGCTTCAGTGGTGCTGGAAGCCACAGGCTTGGGCTTACTGGTCGTTGAGGCAGGATGAAGCTTCTTCGCTTTGTATCCTGGAGGCAGCAGGGAAGCAGGGATCTCATCGCTGCTCTCGGTCTCCGTCTTGGCGGTTTCATTCAGCTTGAATCCTGGTGGCAGCAGACTGCTCAAGTCATCGATTTTAATGGGCGTCACACTCTCCGGCAGCTTGGGTTGCTCCTTCTCCTTGGGGGCCTTATAGCCGGGCGGCAAGAACTTGCTCAAGTCATCGAAGGGCACAGCCACTGGCAGGTTTCTGGGCGTGGTCGAGGAGCTGGGAGTGCTGGCATTCGCCTTGAAGCCCGGTGGCAGGAACTTGGAGATGTCATCCACCACAGAGACCTCTGGCTTGGGAGTACTGCTCAGCTTGTAGTCCTTGGGGAGCAAGGCGGCCAGGCTGTCGTCGAACTTCACCTCGCTGAAGAGACTCTCCAGGCCAGAAGAGGGCTTGGCACTGCTCTCATCGGGTTTCTTAGTGGTCGTAGTCGAGGTGGTTGTTGTCCTGGGTGACTTATAGCCCTTGGGCAGGAGTCCCGCCAGAGCCACGTCCTGCACTGTCACCTGTCCGCTCTTGAAGGACCTGCTGATGGTGGAGTTGCGTCCTGGCTTGGGCTTGGCCAGCTCTGCTGGAGGAGCTTCCGTCGTGGAAGTGGTGGTAGTAATCTTGCGGTTCTTGTAGCTGGATTTAGGTTTGAAGCCCACCGGCAGGAGTCCCGCCAGTTCATCCATTTCACCCTCGTCGAAGTGCTGCACCTTGAGCTTGCTGCCGCTGCTGGTCGTGCTGGGAGCAGAGGTAGTCCTGGGCTGGAACTTCCTGATGTGGGGCACGAATTTTCCAGAGGCAGCTGTGGTGCTGGTAGCTGGCGTGGAGGAGTCCATCTGGCTGATTATGGGATACTTGCCGGACAGCAGACCGCTGGAGAGCTCCGACTGAACGCGGTCCAGCTTGTCGATGATGCTCTCTGTGGAGGCAGCCACCGGAGGCTGAGAGGATGAGCTGACGACGGGGACCTCATCACTGCCCTCCGGTTGTTTTTGCTGCTTAGAGTGCACTTTCCTCTCCAGCTCGGACAGGGTCTGCTTGGTCTCCTCCTGCTCGATGGCGGGGAAGGGCAGGAACCTGGCGCCATTGATGCTGCGACTGGGCTGGATGGAAGCCACCACAACATAGTTCTCAGTGGCATTGGAGCCCTTCTCTTCGGCTTCCAGGGTAATGGGCGTTGTGGTTTCCAGCTTCACTTCGGGCAGGGATTCTTCTGCCTCCTCCTCCGTTATGGCGTTGGAACTGGGCGTGACTGGGGCTGGCAGAACTGTGGATCCATTGACCACACTCTTGGTGGTTACCACCGAAATGATTTCACGATCGTCACCGTGCTCGGCACTGGGCGTGGATGCCTTGGAGTCCTGAGCTTCTACCTCCTTGGTTGAGTCCTCGCCTCCTTGTTCATCCTCGTACTCGTAGTCCTCACCCTCGCCTTCGTCGTCGTATTGGGATTCGGATTGCTCTTCCTGCTTGGATGAGCTGTGGCCTTCCTGCTTCGACGAGCTGTGTTCCTCTGGTTTTGTTGGTTTGGGCTCCTCTTCCGGCTTCTCCGCCTCCGCCTTGGGGCTTACCACTTCTTCCTGTTCGGAGGTGCTCTCAACTGGCGTCTCAGTGGTCACGGCCTGCTCTTCCACCTGGAGTTCCTCTGTGGACAGGTTCTCCTGCGGAATAATGGTTGTGGCTTCCTCGGCGATCTCTTCCTCCTGAGCAGCGATCAAGGTGGTGGCCTCCACCTCGGCATTGGTGACTTCTGAGACATCCGTTTGGCTTTCCTCGGTGCTGGTGGTGCTGCTCTCATTGTCCACCTCGGAAATGGTAGTGACCTCGGCGGGCTCTGCAGGTAGGGAGGCCTCATTCTTGGCCACTGTCACGGGAGTCACACTCTCCTCCTGGAGGGGCAGTTTCTCCAAGCTGGACGACTGCGAGTGATCCTCGGGACCCTCATCGGACTCCTGTTCATACTGCTCGTCGCTGCCTTCCGACTCCTCATCGTCCTGCTCCTCGTCCAGGGCTTCCTCCTCCTCCTCTTCCTCGGCGCTCTCGGTGGTGCTGGTAGTGCGGGCGGTGGGTCTGGCGGGTAGCTTCAGCCTGGCTCCGCTGTAGTTGAAGGGCCTCTTGCTGACCAGGCTCACGGGTTCGTTTACCTCGCGACTGATGAACACAGGTCGTCGGGGATTCGGTGACTTCCGGCCGAAGCTGGGACGCTCCGACGGGGTGTTCTGCGTGGTCGAGGTGGTGCTCGTGGACTTGACCCTGTTGTTGCCAAAGCGATTGTACCGCTTGCTGCTGACCTCGGCACTGTCGGTGGTGGTGGTGCTAGTGGTGCTGGATGAAGTGGCACTGCTTCCTGGCTGATAGCGATTCCTGGGCCGGAAAGGCGTGGAGGCGGGCGTGGCTGGGTTCTCCGGCAGAGCCGACACGGGGGCCTGGGTTCTTGTCCGGCTGGGTGAGAATCCGCCGCCATTGCCGAACGGCCGAGTGCTGGACCCCGTCACCGGACGCTTGTCGTTCTGCAAGAAGAGATGTGGCGGGGATTAATGAGAGCTCAGTCAGTGCATTGTCTCAGATCACGGGAGCAGCTGCACCATTGCCCCGTTCACAGCCTCGACGACTGTCGTCGTCATGGGAAACTGTTACAGTTTCGACATGGAACTGAACCGCAATCTCTGCGGTTCGTAGTCGTCGTCTGCTGCTGTCAATTGTGTGGCGTGCGAACTCTTCTCAACCGCCGTGCCATTCAAGTGATTCTCAAATTTGTCTAAAGCGTTTTGTGCAAATTTTCCAACCAGTAATCCCCATTCTCCTCAACTCCCCACCCTCCCCCATTTATACGTTCATCTTTAATTTATGCGCTCGTATTTATTTAATTTTTATGTGAAGGCAACCTCGCAACTGTCAAAGTTAGGATAATCCCCACAGCAGGTTGCCAAATCCAAGGCACAGCGAAAAATGGGGGTACTTAGTAATTGATTTACTAGATTGAATGAGTACTAGGTTAAGGAAGGGGCTATGACACTGCTTTGTGGCAAGTGTGACCGTGCTGTATTTTTTTCTCAGAAATGGTAAGCAAACAGAAAACAGTTGTCTTTTCCTGTGAATTGTTTAAACTTTCAAGGAATGAAAGCAAGAATATAGTCACAATATTATTGTGCCTTTCATTATAAAATGAAGGGTTAATCGATTTTATAATAATTTAAGATGGTTTAACCTTTAATATGACATTTGGAAAAGTACGTTTTAATTCTGATAAGCTTCTAGTTATAGGAAAAAAGGAAAAATATTAGAGAAACTATCTTAAAAATGTATACCTTTTAATCAAAATCTCCTAGAAAATTCCCCTACTTCCCCCCCTTTTTTTTTCCGTGTGCTTTAGTGTTAGGAGTCATGAAGATGATTGGAGATTGGCAAAGCTTCGAATGGATGGCTGGCTGACTGGATGGAGAATGGCCCGGAGAGGATGAATTTGTTAACCACTAAAAGGCATGATTTTAAAATTAATGCCAACTAATGAGTTTTCGAGCGCCCACTAGCAATTGTTATTATTATGGCCGATTAATCGTGAACCGATTTGATATTTAAGCCCGGCATCCATCAAGGCAGCACTTTCGCTTGAATGGCCCAACAAATTGCAGCAATTAACTTGAGAAATTTATGTGGGCAAAACGAGAAATGGTAGACGAGAAATGGAGAAAACGGAAAGGGAACTACTACCACCGCTCTTCCGCTCTGACATTTCAATTATGAGAGTTCGAAAAATAAGAAATATGAGCAAATATTTGCGAAGCCAAAGAGAAACAACTCGAACCGAGTTATGTGCACAAACACTTGCTTCGGGAGCTGTTACTCTTTTTTATATATTTTTCATAAATAAACAGAAATTGGTAAGTCAAACATGATTTATGAACGCAGCTCGTGGTGGTGGTGGTGGTGGGCTTTGCCAAAACGTTAAGCAAATAATAATAAAAAAAAAAAATGTGGAGCATGAAATGCAATCGGGTGAAAGGTAAACTATAATTCGATTTGGCCTTTTTCTGCGGTTTTTTTTTTTCGAAAAGCCAAACTTTTTTGGAACTGGTTCTGAAGTTTTAGCTACTTGAAACTGAATGCCTCAAGGCATTTACTGCTTGGGAAGTCACGTAAGACTCCCAGAAATAACAAAAAATATAACAAAACTACAACAGAGATATTGGCTAAAATCAGAGCAGAGCCAATTGTTTTGTTAACTTGTTATGCAATTGCCGCTGCGAAATTGTTTTTGCCCGTGTTCCAGGCACTCGAGTTCGAGTTCGAGTTCGAGTGCTTCTTGTTATGCCAATTGAGATTGCTTTTCTGCCGCTTTTACTTTCTGGCATCCCAGATCTCGAAGTCGATCTCGTTTTCGATCTCAATTTCCTTACCCCGGATTCGCTGAAGTGGGCCAGAAATTGCGTCTGCTGGTGTGGCACATTGATGCGCTGCGTCTGCGGCTGGAATCCCCCATTCAGGCTATTGCCCGCTCCATTCCGTATCGCCTTCGAGCGTGTGAAGCCGTTGGTCAGCGATGCACTAGCTCCCGCTCCCGCTCCCGCTCCAGCTCCAGCTCCAGATACCGCCGATGCCGCCGGCACTCCAAAGGGGCGTGGCGAGATATCGTAATAGTCCGTCTGGCGATTCGGTTTCTGCGGCCAAAAAAGAGAGGTGGAGAAGAGAAAAAAAAACATCGTGATAGGCTTTTAATGGTGTTATGGCACAAAGCAGGTTAATTAGTTTTAGTTTTAGTTTTTTTTTCGTGGGGTTTGTCAAATGATATAAAGAGTTTGATAAATAATGAATTAGGGCTTCAAGCAGAATGGGTTTATAATTAAAAGAGTGTGTTTGGAAAATAATAAGCAATAAAGTTGGGGTAAAACCCCAAAGATGGTATTTTAAACATGAGGTATTTATCTTCATTTAATTGAATTATTTATGATTGTGATTTAACATATATTTCGCATTTCTTCTACTATTAAATTCACTAAGAAATATTAAAGGGTATAGACTTCCCTTTAATAACCTTTTAACCTTTCTTATGAATTTAAAAGAATTTCAGGTTCTAAATTTAAAACTGCATATATTAAATTAGTATAAGACTCTTAGCAATGATAAATAATGTGTTAAATTTTAGATTTAACATATATTAACAATTTTTCTATTCTCCCAAGACTGCCAAAAAATAAACATTGATAAATAATGGATCAAGTTCTAAGGCTGAAATCAGCATATAATTAAAAATCAATTTGTCGAAGCTATTAACTTAAAAATGGCGCAGCTTCTGGTTGTTGAACTTTCTAGTTAATGATCTGGAGAAGAGTGTTCATGGAGAAGAGTATTAAATTTCAAAACGAATCCCACTGAATCACAGCCTAAAACCCCCAAATGAATCACCGTGACTGAGTAGGTTTTTTAATGGTTCAAGTATAAACCCACACTTTTTAGTCACCATTAAATGTAAATTAACTCACAAGGTTCTTTATTTGAAATAAAAACCCATTATAAATTGTGTAATTTCCTATGAAGAACCCCCTAAGAGTTAGAGCGATATTCCAATTAAATTGACTATCCTTAGCCCCTTTAACGTAATAGTTTTGTTAGCTAATGAAAGCTGACTTAAGATTCTTAAATAAATTTAAATTAAAATTGTGTAATTTCCCAGTCAGAACCTATTAAGAGTAAGAGTAATATTCCAATTAAATGGACAACCATTAGCCTCCTCTAACGTAATAGTTTTATAAGCTGATGAAAGCTGACTTTGATCGGGGTCTTAAAATGATACCCAAAAAGTGCTCTCAAAAGTGACAGAACTATCATAAGCTCGACTTAAACAGGGCCTTAAGTTGACAAAGTCCATAATCTAGGCCAAACTTCAGGTGGGAAAAAAACACTCGAAAGAGCCCAGAAACCCAGACCCAAGAAACCCAAAGAAACCCTTCTCAATCGCCTTCGACGTGCTGCAGACAAAGCCACGGAGCTCTAGCCATCAAAAGCTGCAGCGACCAGACAATGGAAATCGATTGAAAATATTTGATTGAAGTGTATCAAGGTCGTTTGGAGGCGATATATATTCAACTGCTCACTAATTATCCAGTCGCAGGCAGAAATCCAAATTGCCGCCAGTTTCGCCTCCAATCCAATCCAATCCCAAGTACTTGTTATTATTGGTACTTTGTATTGTTTGTTGTTGATTGTGTGTTGCTTTGGTTTTTATTATTATTTTTTCCCCTTTTTTGAAAGCGTAGTTGTGCTGCATTGGCTGGCAGAGTTTTGCTCTGTTAAGCAAATTGCATACAAAACGCAAGTTTTGTTGCTAAAAGGCGCATTTCAATGCATTTATTTTTCCGCTTCTTGGCGGAGCTGTTTACGCATCAGAAAATTCACGTTTCCATCCCCCACATTCAAACCAACAACGAACTCTAAAAAACAAATTTTCTGGGCCTTAGATTTTCTCTCTGGAGTCGGCAGAGAGAAATGCGGTTTGTTGCCCATCGGACTTACTCTGATTAACCGACATTTAATGGGCGGGGCCGGCTCAACTGCAATCAACACCTTCTCATTGGTGCACAGGGAAAAATTTTTATGAATGCTTTAAAAACATTTTCATTAGTTTTTCGTGATTTTAATAAAGTTTTCTAAGATACAACGATCTGAAAACTTAAGTCTAGCAAGGCGAAATGCACAGGAAAATATATTCTTTAATTTTTCATGATTATAATGATTGATTTCTTAAGATATTAGCTCATTAAATCAGGTTATACAATCTTAAACCAAACATTCCGGAGTTCCCTGGAAAATGTTTCTAAGGTAATGTTGCTAGGTAAATGTTGTCACTAACATGTTGCCAGTCACATGTTGATAAGCACCTATTGGAGTTCTTTCTATAAGAATCTGATACAAAAATAGGCAGAAAAAGGAAAATTAGCAAACATTCCATACAAAATTTACAATTTTAATTTCTCCATAAATATTACCCAATATTTTTCCTCTGTTTCCAGTGTTTACTATGGATTTTATGTGCTCTGATATGCTCAAAGATCGGAAATTTCACTGCCCCATTGTCAGTTTTGTCGCTTTGTGTGTGTTAGTCGGCGAAGAAAGCGATCGCCAGTCCGCGGGGGAAATTAAAAACAAACGTTTCTAAGACATTTGTCAATATGGCTAGCATAATGAAACTATGAAAGCTTTGCTCACGTTTTGTGGAAAGCCGTTGAGGTGGGAGTAAGGGGGGACGACTGTGGGTTATTGCAGCGCCACTTATTCGACGTCATTACGACGCACTTTCCCCTTAGACCAACACACAACACACTAGGCACACACACGCTGTCTTGGCTTGGCCAATCAGTCGTCATTCAAACAAATCACAATTTTCCATTATGCTTTATGATAAGCTGGCTCTCATTGCAAGACACGTAACGAGTGGGCAGGTTTCTTTGGGGAGGATCTCTTTTCAGTAGCTCTGATCCCGAGCTGATCCTGCCTGGAGCTGTCTTCATTCGTCAGCATTCTGGGAGGAGCTGTCTGAAAGGGTTCTGAAGGTTAGACGGGATGCACAATAGCAGAAATCACTTCGGGAGTTGAGACGAGATAATTGAGTTTTTCTACGGGGCCACAAGCCCCTCCAATTTGAGATTTGGAATTGCTGGTGCAGCAGGCCCGACCCCTTGCTGTGCAGCAGCACCTTAGCCTCTTGGAGCCTCCTCTGAACCACAAAGCGCATTTCAATTAGGGCCACAGAGAGCTGCCTGCAAAGTGCGTGCTCATCGCCTTTCAGGCTGGCAATAAACAATATGAATTTACACTTTTTTCAATTAAGAAACACAGGCTGGCGGCAGGGCCCCGCCCTGGCACCCCCTCTTTCCTGGCTGCTTTTGAATTTGAATCCACAGTCACGAGTACTCACGCATATATTCGTTGATATGCAGAAGCCCCCCCGAACGATTCGCTTTGTCTGCCTTTTGGTCAAGTGAAAGTAAGAGATGGGAACTGCCATTTCTTACACGCATATCGGGGTATATTTTATTTATCTATAATTTGATTATAGCTCAACATATAGTTGTGGGTTTTTATTATTGCTCTGGTGACTGGTTAGCGTGCAGCCTACGGACATTTTTAAAAAGCAAAACTAACAGTTTTTGGCAGTCGCGTGCCATGGAAATAAAAATGAAGCAGTAAAAGGTAACTGAGATGTTTGAGCCAGGTAAGTGAGGTGAGGAGAGATGAAAGAGAAAGGCTGAAAGTGAGATGATTCCTAACTATAGATATTGTGTTTTTACAACCCTTATTTCCTTAAGGCAAACCTTACTGATATTATAGCATTAATATTGCTTATTTCACTGGGGGATATCTATAAATCTTTTAATAGATTAAGTATTAGTAAACAGGTTAAATATCGCTTTAAAATCTAGCTTATTCAACATAGTTTATGCTTCTATATTAAACACTATTCCTATTCCTTTTTATAAAAAAGATAAATAGTTTTAGTGGCTGCTCTGATATTGATTTTTAATAAAAACTATTTACATCCTTTCCGTTTTTTGCGGCACGCCATATGTAGTCATAGGCCAACGCCGAAGGCAATTTACAAATTCCCGCCCCCTGCAATTTTTCACATTTTCTTTCCTATGCTTGTGGCATGTGGAAATCCTTTTTTTCTGTTGCTTTTTGCATTTGATTCGATTTCATTTTTGGCGTTGATTGACTGGCGTGCCTAGAGCCCACAAAAAGAGACCAGGTAAGGCCCAGCAAAAACCCCACTTAATTGCACAAATCGATATGGAGCTGAGCTCAGCCGCATAAGGAAATGTAATGTTTGAAAATAATTGAATTTGAATTTGAATTTTCGGTGTACTTACCGCAAACTGGGAATTGCCGCCGCCGCCGAACGGAGCTACCCCGAATGGGGAACTAACCGCCGCCGAGGGCACAGACGATTGTTTGGCGTTTTCGTTGGCGATGAAAAGGAGTTGCTCCTGGTAGGAGCCCGGCGCAGCAGCTGGCGAGAAGCCGCCAGAACTGGCACGGAAGCCATTCAGGGACTGTGGCTGCTGTTGGCGGGGAAAGGTTCCAGACGATGGCACAAAACGGTTTTGTGAGGGGAAATAGTAACTGGAAGTATCTGAAGGTCACAAAATAATTAGTCAAAAGACGAAAATGTGTCAACAATCAATTAATTTGTACATTTTGCCAACACCTTTCAGCGCCCGGGGCAACGTTTAGCCATGAAACACAACGCCAGCGACACAAAAACCTAAAAATCATTGCTCTTAATTGCGCGAAAAGTGTAATAAATAAACATAAATAAATAAAGCCTCCGGCGGCGTCTGCTGGCACCCCATAAATTATATCATTTTTTTTTCATTTTGGGTCACAAATTTGTCACAGCATGGCGAAAAAATATTTGCCTCTTTTTTTTTTTGGCACGCATTTGTCAAACAAGAAAAGTGAATGGGGAAACAAGTGAGTGATGCCTCAGACGAGGTTGGTTTGGTTCAAGTTTTCCTGCAGTTAATTACCCAAAAAGTCGTGGGGTTTCCCCAGCAAAAAAATAGCTCAAAATCGATCAGAAATCCTCTAAGCTATTCCCAATAAATAACCCATAATAATAGCTTATTATATATTTTGAAGATCCCAGCGAGATCCCAAGCAGTTAAGCTAATAATAAGCCATTAAGTTGTTAAATTTGTAAGACCAGCTTGTCCCCATTTTTCGTGTTTACTTGGCCACATCTTTTGGGAGCTTATTTTTGCTCAATTTTCAGTTTTGTAGTTGATTGAAGAAAGAAAAAGTGTAGCAAACTGCAAGAGGATATCTTATTATATTATTGTATTATTATAATTCGTGTGGAATAAATCGTTAACTCGGGGGGAACCTAAACGTACAATGGTTGCATGCATGCGTCACAATCCTGACTCTTTGACCCACAATGTCTTGGCTTAAAAAATTAACATTCAAGAAAAATAACAAGAAAATGCAGTTGAACCACGCAAACTCTTATTATTTTTCGTTTTTCTCGTGTGTCGACAGATTTTGGGAGTCGCTAATTGAAAATTGAAATATCATATGGCCGCCGTTTTTTTTTTTTGATTTTTCCTCTTCAAACGAAATTGCAGCCGCGGCAGCGTTTCATTGAACATTTTATCAGACGAATTTATGCAAGAGCCTCGAGCTGCTGGCTTTGGAGTGGGGACAACGCCTACATTGGGTCTGAGTGTGGCACTCTGTGCCTTCACACCTTGTTTTTACCTGAATCGCTTTTAACTGCAAATAATTGCCGTTTATTATCGCATCTAAGAACGCGACGAGGCGTCGCATGTCTCGCACATTTGCCGCGAGTTGTCGAAACTGACTGGAGATTAGTTTAGGGTTTTGATTAATGGGCCAGGGATCTCCTCTTGTCAGATGGAATATACCCAAAAAATATTTGTATGCCAAGGCAGTGGCAGGCGGCGCTGCGAGTGTTTACTTAAGGCTTCTCATGAACGCCCACTTCCGCTGCGCGGCAGTTAAGTTATGTGCATTGCTCTTAAAATAAGCTCAAAAGGGGTTTATATTTGTTAAGCCAATGGTTTTTATTAGCTAATTTTGTAAATATTATTTTAAATTAAAAAGAAAATCTAATTTGTGAATTTTGAAATGTGTTTTTGGCAAAGATTTATGAACAATCAATACAAATAGCGGGAGAGGCTTTAAATAATATTGTCATTTATTTGATAATAGTAAATAAATTTAAAAAAAAAAATTAAATAAACAAATTATTTACACCTAAGTTATGATAAAAGTGTTTTACCTTTATAAAGAAAATTTTATATACAGGTATTTTGTTTAATGCCAAAATAAAAATCAACTTAGGGAAATTCAAACTGCATTTTCATGAATTATTTAATGTTTGATCGATGAATGAACATTTTTAATAAATACTTGTAAGCATTTTGTAGGGAAAACAATAAAATTATATTACATTATATTAGCAATAGAACAAAAAAAAACAAAATAAATAAAAATACTTGTTCTATGGGAAGCCTTTCTACTTATTTCTTACATTTAACCTACACTGCTTGCTCACTGCTTTCACACTCGCTGACCACTGCTTGCCTTTACGCTCGTTCGTTGTATGCTATATTAGCCGAGAACAGCTGAGACCGTTCGTGGTTCTCCCTGCTAAATCGAACGTTCTGTTCTGTACGAAGAACCCACACGCGAGGTCGCGAGTTCGATTCCCCAGGTAATGTTTTACCTATTTACTTTTCCTTCTGCGCTTGGGCAAGGGTTGTATGCTATATTCCAAGCGTAATTACTCTAATCCGCAAAAGGTAGATCAAATCGTTCGCTCTCCATTGCCGTTGACACTGCACTATAGTTCCATAAATCTAAGTGGGCATTGCAGTTCTAATGTGGGTGAATACACTTACTTTTTAGTACCCTACTATTTTACTATCTATTTTTTTAAAGCCTTTCTCATTAGCATGCCGCCTGCTCTTGACCCAAAAAACTATCCAAATAAATTACAATTGGCCGCCGGATCAATCGCTGACACATTTGCCTATTTGTGGCCAGCAGCCTTCGGGCTCTTGTCGCATAAATATGCCTATCGATCGGAAATTGGAATTTATTGTCAGAGATGTGGCTAGAATTTATTATAAGAAAATGAGACCTGTCTAGATATATAAGAATTTAGATCATTATAGCTGCTTGGGGGATTCTCTTCTTAATTTGTCAAGCAATATAGAAAAACCTACTCCCATTTAGTTATATTTTCTCATTGACTCACCTACATAATTTTGATTTTAACAAAAATCTGGATTGTTGCACCTTACTCCTTGCCTCTAGTGGCACGCGAATTTGAGTTGGGCTTCTTCGGCTTCCGATACGATATATATTTAGGCAACTCTTTCTTCTCGTTGACCTTTCTCTTTCGCTTATCAGGTAAGGGAGTTGGCTTGCGGCCAAGCTTGTGCGAAGGTCGTGTTCTCCTATTCAGGGGCTCAGCCACTTTAGTTCTTCTTTTGCTCTTTGGCCTAGACCGGGTCGGAATAGCTTCTTCCGGTAATTTCAATAATTCCAGCTCTATTCCCAGTTCCTCCTTCGCTTTCTTAACATATTTTATGCGCTCGTTTGAAAGGGAGTCTTTCCACAATACAGCAGCAGCCTTCCGGAGGGTATTGCCATTAGATGATTCATCATTCAATGTTTGAGTATTACTATGCGAGGCATGATCTTTGTAGAAAAGAGCGAAGGGTACGCAGGGCTCCTCAGAAATATCGATATTCTCCGACATTTTTACTATAAATTTTTATTTTGTCCGAATAGTTCAAGCTTTGTACACAAACTGGCCTTTTGTTCAAAGGTCTCACTCGGTCGATAACTGACAGTTCCATTCAAATCCCATATCCTAGCCTGCTACGACAATGGCCTGCTGCTATGCTGCTACGATCCAAATCCGTTTCAACTTAGCCGCCGCCATGTCCGGTCGTTCTAACTTGGGCCAAAAGGTGGCTCTCAAACTGTCGTCTGCATTTGGCATTTGGCTAAGATGAACAAAAACAGGAAAATGGCCGAAAACAATGGGGCCGCAACACGATCGAGGGGCGTTGTGTGGGTTAAGCGGTTCAATGCAATACCATTTTCAGTCGAAGCGGCGATCGGTGATCGCTAATCGGCATCCCCGACCACCGGTAAGCGACTGGTCACGTCAAGTGCTATTCCCACAGCACAGTGGTTAGAGCCTGGGGTTCTATCAGAAGCTGGTCTTAAAGGTATTATTGTTGGTTACATTTTTAAAGACAAACCAAGCCGTTCTCCTCACCCTACTCCTTTTTTATTTAAATACTAATCCCTTAATTAAAGAATTAAATCAAATCCCACGACCACTGTGCCTCTGACTGCTTGACATTTACAGTTTTGTAGGTAAGAATTTGAAATTTGCACGCCATTATAAATATATATATATGTACATATATAGCTGCTGGTTCCGCACATGGCCATATAGCTGCGAATATCTGGGTGTTTCGGGGGCTAATTATGCCAGTGACAATAGAGTCTCTTCTTCGTTGGCACTGCCTGCCTGGGCTGGGCTGGTGCAACAAATTGCGAAAATAAAAGCATGAAATCTTCTTCATTTGTTTGGGATTTTTCCTACTCGTTGTTTTTGTTTTGTGCGAAATGTCAAGCCATGGCGCAAATACTTCACCAGAAGTGCAACAAAGGCGAAGGAAAACAACAAAAAACACAAAATAGCAACAAAAAACAGCAACAAATGACAGCAGCAGAAACAAGTTGAACTTTACGTTTTTCTTAACTTTAATCAAGTTTCTTGGCTGGCCGCTCTCTGCGATGTGCGAGGCATTCGCTATTGTTGTTGCTTCTTCGTTTTTGTTTTTTTTTTATTTTTTTTGATTGAAGGTCGTCGTCGCTTTTGCCTGCAGTTTTAAATGCAGCGCAATATTTTGAAAGTTGAACTGCTTGCAACAGAGTTTTGAAAGCACTGTTTTCTAAAGGGGGGGTTTCGAACTTTATAATCTTTTTTGAAAGGGTTCTGGCTCAAGTAAAGTCTATTTAAAAATCTCTACACTGTGATTATGTCTGTGAAAATAACTCTATAAAAAAGTCTTATTTTTCTATTAGTTGAAGGTCATTGAATGCTTTGTAATATTTGGAGATTCTACTGCTTGCAGCATAGTTTTGAAAAGACTTCTTTTTTAAGGGATTTTGAATTGTTTAATCTATTTTAAAAAGAGTTTAGAATTAAGTTAATATCTCTAATCCATCTTTATATTGTTGTAATATTTATGAAAATTACTCTATAAATTCTTATATTTTTATTGGTTGAAGGTCATTGATTCCTTTTGCAGTTTTAAATGCCTTGAAATATTAGGAGAGTTGTACTGCTAGCAACATAGTTTGGTAATGATTGCATTCTTAAGGCATTTCCCAACAATAGTTCTCATAATCTACTTTTAAATACTTCATCCATCATAGACTAAAGTTCATTAGAATCGTCGCTATATTGTGGGAATATATCTCCAACAAATAACTCAATAAAACCCCACATTTTTGTTATATATCTCCCCCATCTAAGGGTAATCAAAGCCACAAATAAAGACACTCCCATCAAACTGTTGCCACATAGTTGAGAATGTAGGCCTAGAGGTATAGCCCCATAAATTGTGGGGTGCTTAGCCAAGCACAACAACTCACTTCCTAGATCTGACATCATAAACCCCACACCCAGTTCAGTAAACCCGATATTATTACTTCTATTATGACTCTTTTTTTTTGACAAAATTTCATTTAATTTACTCACTTTTAATGGACTTCGGCGAACTGATCAGAACCGACTGGGCAAAAGATAACAAAATAATAATCGTAAAAAAAGAAACCAACAGAACTGAAAAATGGAGACTGGCAAAAAGAGAACAATAAGCTTCCGACGACGCCGGTGGCGATAATATCAAAGACAAATAAACTTGAGAAATCTGTCGAGAAGAGTGGACAGTGCACAGTGGCGTTCTCGCTAATTAGAAAATAATGCCCAGAGGCGGCAGCAAGGTCCAAGGTCAGGTTTGCCAGCTGATGAAAGTGACTCCATCGAGAGTTTGTCGCCTGAGTCTTTTGTTTGCTTTCTTAATGCCATAGAATTTGGCCAGTTATTTGGCTTACATCATGAACAGCAACCACGCAGTTTGCTTAACTCCACATTCCGATTTAGTTTTTAATTATATTTACTAATACTCCACTCCCCACTCGGCAGCGGCAGTCGGTTAATTACATATGCAAACTTGTTACACAAAGCAAACCGAAAGCGAGCACCGCCGAGCAGCGAAACCGAAAGCAAAATAACAACTGCAAAAACCAAAATCAAAACAAAGAAAACTGTTGCAAGGCAATAGCAAAGCTTCGGCCAACAGCTTAGCTCTCCAGCTGGCTGGCTTTTATTGTTGGCCAAACACACTGAGCACTGGAGCACCCACTGGGCAGGCGCTGGCCAAAATGTGTGGCAAGTAGCAGGCAGGCAGCAAGTAGCAAAGCGAGTAGCAAATGGCAGAATGCAAAGCCCCAAACAGATTGTCAGCAAATAAACAAATTTCACATCTACTCATTGTCGGAAATAGGCAGCCCCACAGATGTTTGTGGTCCGATAAGTGGCTAACAAACAAAAGTGGTTAAGTAAATAGGGAGTTGTTGCCAAGATCTATAAAGAGTAAGTAATAACAAACAATGGGCCAAGAGGAAGTTGCTTGATTCAGTGGAGTTTGCTTATAGTTTTCTTTAATGTATAATAATATTTATAGGAAGCTGGTGACTTTATGCCAAAAATATATAGAAATATCAACAAAAAGGTTTTCATAAGACAGCCTACACTTCCTCATCAGTATCCAGCTTAGCTTGGATCAATTGAGGAATCTAAGCAGTAAGGAGTAATTAATTTATTATCATAAAGGTATACAAAAGCTAACAAATTAAATGATTAAAATAAGTATACATATTATTTATTGTTCTCTCAACATATTGTTAGCTCGAATTTATCAACAGTATTTCTCTCTCTGCATTTTTCTCGTGACCTTTGGCAGAAAAACCAAAGAAACAAAGGCACATTCCCCAAGCCCACATAACAAGTCGTCGTTAATCATGGCCACTAACATGACAGAACCCTTTAATTGAACACTATCTAATGCCGGTGAGAGAGTGGTGGAGGAGGAAGTGGCTCCAAGATATGTCAACCGCGGGAATGTGGTCTACAGATATCTGTAGAGTGTCCACACCCTCAAAGAGTGTCGGTTTGTAATTGCCTTCACCCACTCTGCGCACACCCCCGCCGGAGTACTGGCAAATTAAATACAATTAAGGCAGAAATAATTGCCTGAGTGGCTGAGGCGCGATTCATAAACAGGTTTCTGGCCGGGATTAGAATGTTGGCTAGGGGGTTCTGTTCTTCGGCTCTTTGTGCGGGTGTCGGCCGAGGGACAGTCGCATTCTAATGCCCATTTCATGTCCTTGGCCGGGGGCTGCGTGTGTGTGCACAAATGATTGATTGGAATTTTCGCTCTCTTGAATAACGACAGGCGGATATTGTTATTATGTGGAGTCGGAAACATACATAAATCAATTATGAAAACCAGAAAACGAACGGAAAGTCGATTTAAACTGGTTTAAATATAGCAAATCACAGTTTGCCATGTTTTCCGCCGCTCGTTTTGTGATATATTTGCATAAACAGTGCAACTTTGTAGCGCAATTATACGCAGCAGATTTTGGTCAATGGGCGAACAGGTTGCCGCCGAGGCACTAAAAACAAACTAAACTTAACTAAACTGGGTGACTGTAACGCGGACTGGAGAGCTCTTTGCGCCGGCTAGCAGGTGTCTGTGGCCTATCTTGTCTTGGATCATATTCGGGTTATATAAATTAAGTGTCTCTGGGGTGTTGTGGGGACCGGGCCCCTTCCCCGTGGGAACTGCGCGCCATCAAAATACCCGAAATTGAAAGCATTTTTCAGTGGAAACCGCATAAATTTGTAAACCATTTAAGTTAAAAAACCCTAAGATGCGCCCGCTAGCAGCCACTACTGGGCGTGTCTGCCCAAAAGCAGAAAAGCAACTAAACAAAAGCAGATTCGGCCCCAAAAACCTTTACGTAATGCCTCGGCTGAGGTCAGTTTTCGGGGCGGTGAAATGAATGAAAGGCCGCCGAGGCCGGGCCCCGCGAAACGAAAGTGAAATTTCCATCGCCCATCGATTGGAGGCAATTTCTCATTGGCTCCGCTTGATTTTGGGCCACAGCCTTTATTTTTTTTCCTAAATTAAATAATCATCGTCAATTTACATCTTTTCTTTTTTGTTTTTTGTATTCAAGCCCAAAGGGTAGGTCGCTTATATTTTTAATAAATTGATTTAAGGGGCGTCGCAGTGGGGACGGAAAAGATGATTAAATGCAAACATTCGGGGAGCATTTGGGGTAATGGGAGATTTTATTTTGGATTTAAGGAAAGCGTGACAGGGAAAAACTTTATGGATTAGTGGAAAGTGTTGTTATAGTTAATTCCCTAGTTATTGTAGTTAATTAAATATTATATTTACATAATTTAAGATATTTTAATTAAGAACTATATGAAATTCAAGTTCTCTTAAGCGATTCCCTTATTTAATTGACATTTTATAACTAAATTCTACCTTTTTACATAGTTTTACAATAGTTTCAAGATATTTTTATTAGGTTCCATTTAAATTTTGTGAAAATAATGCAAAAAAGTCTCTTAGAGAGGACAAAAACTTTACATTTTTTATTCCTATTTTAATTCCCATCTAAAAATGAAACAACTAACCATTTTTTAGGCCAAAGAAGGCTGGATCTGTGTCTATTTCTTAGCCATTTTTTCACAAGTAACTTGCAGCTCGATTTCCACAGATTTTTCACATAAAAGGACAATGACAATGTAA
Source organism: Drosophila baimaii (assembly GCA_018874675.1). Taxonomy (NCBI): domain Eukaryota; kingdom Metazoa; phylum Arthropoda; class Insecta; order Diptera; family Drosophilidae; genus Drosophila; species Drosophila baimaii. The sequence goes on from JAEIIU010055918.1 coordinate 43,127, forward strand.
ATGGCCGAGTTCGCGGCCCGATGGAAATGGCAAACGAACATGAAAAACTTCTTAGGATGGAAAATTCTTTAGCCGGTTTTGGCCGTAAGTAAGCCTAACCAGCCACCACTCCCGCCACAAACTGGTTCAATTCCAGCTCTAAGCTCTAAGCAAAACAGCCCGTGTGCGGGTGGCAGGCACTGTTACGATTGGTTCCCTTTCCCCCTTTCCCCTTTAAGCCCCCCTTTTTGTGAATTCCGCTCACAAAACACGACTTGGCTTTAAGGCAAAAAAGACTTCAATTCCAGCTCCAATCCAGAGTTGGGGCCCTTCGGTTCGTTTTTGGGTTTTGGGTTTCTTTTTCGGAGCTCGTGCTGGGTTCAAAGTTGGAGCTGGGGGTGATGTGGAGTCCAAGTTTCTGGGTGAAAGGCCGCCTGCCGCTGCCTGGCGGAGCCCGTCGTCGATATTCTATCAATTATTTGATGTTTGATTTGTGCTTCACACTCGAATGTTGACTTTTCGTAGCTCCTCTGTTTTTCCTCCACAAATTTTTTGGCTTCGTCAGCCTTTTGCTCGTGCCATGTTTTCGTACCCTACGTTTTTTACTCCCCCCTTTGTTTTTTTTTTTTTAGAGGTGCGACTGCACTTTGTTTACGTTCATTTTTCCCCATGTTGTTTTTGTAGTTAACATTTATTTTTGTGCCTCTCTTAGCGAGCTCTCCTGCTCTTTGGTGGCTTTATGTAATTTGCAAAGCGTGCTCTAATAAAAGCACCAGAAAGTAGCAACAAAAATTATATTGCAAATATTAAAACTAAATTACGAGCGCAAATGCAAACGAGTTTTTTTTGCGATTGCAAATACCCGGTCGTAGCCGTGGTCGTGGATTCGAATAAGCAAAAAAAAAGAGAAAAAAAATAGATTGTGTGCTGGGTGCCGAAGTGGTCCGACTTCCCCGGCTCGCGTTTGAACTAGGCTTGGCTGCGAGACTCCATTTACTTGACTTGACTCTGGGCTCAGAGCCATAAATCGCATTTAATAAGAGAACAAATCAAACAGAAAAGTGACCAGAAACTAGAACTGCCCCTGAGAAATCAGTTAAGACGGAAAAGCAGTTTGGTAATAAAATATATTTTATTTGGAGAATAGTTTGTTCTTAAGAAAGTTTATTTGTGTGTTTTAGCTCTTAGAAAAAGGAAATGAGAGAAGTTTTTATAACAAAAGTCCATATACGTTTAATAAATAGTCTTAAGCGGATATTTTCCCAAAATTTGACTACAATTGAATCATAAACTTGAGAATTATAAGACATTAACGATGAGGTGCCAGCTGAACCTTTGCAACATCGATTTGTTGGCACTCCAAGTCTCCCTGTTGCTCAACATGTTCCTGCCACATTATCCTAGCAACATTTTCTTGAGCATTTCGCCCTTTTCTTTTTATTTCCTTTTTATTATTATTAAATGACTTTGTACAAAGTTTTTAAACTTCAGTAGCTGAAGGTTCATTCTTAGCTTGTCTGCCACAAAGCATTGTTTAATAACTGGCTTGCTCTAAGCCACAAATCACTCCAGTTCACAGAAGCCTTTAATCTAACTTGTATCTCCATTTTTTGTGTGTTTTAAGAATTCTACAAAGACTCGCGACCGACTCGGTTCCAAATCTCTGGCATTAGCTTCAGGTTTGCTCCAATTCCAGAAAGACACTCGAATTATCATTCCAGCAACGAATCTCTGAATTCCTTGCCATTGTCAGCACTCAATCTCGATCTCCAATCTACCAAAGACAGAGACAGATCCCCAATACCCAAACCCAGGCACGTAGCCTCCGATCTCCGAATAGAATGCCGCCGAAAAAAAAGTGCCAGTGAGTGGTGGTAAGTGGTAAGTGGTTCTATATGAATGGAGCAAGCTCTGAAAACTGTAGCACGTCGTAGCACATGGCATAGTTGAACTTAGGTGTGAAAAACTGTTGACCGCCTTGGGTTCGCCTCCTCCACCGCCTTCCCATGTGTACATAGTATATATTTTTCCCAGTTTTTTTCTGTTTCTATACAGATCTCCGTGAGGGGCCTGCCTTTCTAAGTTGGCTCAGAGGTCTGAGCTCTGTTTTTCTTGAACAGTTAGGTCTCCAAGTCGTGGTGTTGGTGTTGATTGAATGTCTGGAGACCGGCGAGACTGGGTAACCGTAGGATCGTGTGTCTGCTGGGGCCCCCTGGTTTTTGTGGGTTTCTGGTTTTGGGGCTTCGGTTTTTCCTTAGCCGCCACGATGTCGTGCTGCCATTGTTCGCATTAGTGTTGCATATTAAGTAATAGAACTGTTTTTCCTAGCTCCCTATCTGAATCTGCTGAGGTCTGGTCTGGTCGGTCTCCCTCCCCATCCGCATCTCTGTGTCAGCCAGCAAGTGGCGCAATGTCTCTCTGCCTTCGAAATACTAACTGAGTTGTTGCCATTAAAATGCGAAAGGCAGAAGGAATTTAGTTGTGTGTAAAAAGGGATTGGTTGCGTTATGTTCTTAAGCAGGGGGAGTGATCAAAAGTGGAGTATACATCACAGGTTCTGGGTAAACCAATCAGGAAATTAAATTGTTTAAAAAGCTTTAATAATTGCAGAGTTAGCTAGAAATGTTGTTTATTTATTTGTTCTAACTTTGGCCAGTTAATTGATTTGTTTTGCATATCTGTTGAGTTCTCTGACATAACCTTTTACAGTTTCTACCATCTACACCCCACTAACTCCAAATACAACATAAATTTAATTTAAAAGCCTTTCCTGTTACCCAATAAATGTCATTCAAAAAGACTCTCTCTAATGCCTAATATCACCAGGATTGTGTAACCTTAGCCTACACCCAGAAATACATAATTCACGATTAGATCTGTCTCTCCAAACGGCACAAATTTCTATGCATTGTAATTTTCCGCATAATTTTGCTCAACTCTTTGCTGTTTTTCTGTGTTTACTTTGTCTTTGGCTGTGGCGAATAATATAAAGAATGGCCAAACAAAAGACAGACAGACACTGCCGCTGACTGGCAACACAACATTTTGCCGCACGCTTCAACGACAAAATGGTCAACAGCAATCTTGGCTTAGTTTTGTCGGCCAGCCGGGCTGTCTATTGTTGTGTGTGACGGCTATAGCCAGAGCCAGAGCCATAGCCATAGCTGTTCTGGTTGTCGTGATTTATTGTGTGAACAACAAGGTTTCTGTGATTCCTCCCTGGCTTTATCTGCTTTGCTTTTGTTCTGCCTACGCATTTGCATATTCGCTGCTTTGTTTAAGGGACTGGAGGCTTCATTGGGTGCTAGGTGCGGGTGCCACTTCAAATTGGGCGTGTCCAGCCATCAGGGAAGCCATAGAGGCCTGAGTATTCAGTCAAAGCTCAGTGGGTGCCCAAGTGCTGGGAGAATTGGCCAGCTGAAGAGTTCAATGAACCGGCCAGGCCCTGCAGTTTTCGAGTGTTATTAAAGCAAATAACACTTGAGATGGGTCCCGGTGGTCAGGTGGTTGCCCAGCCACCGTCAATCAAGAGTTGTCCAGTTATCCCCGAGTTGAATGGCTTTTCGAGAGGCGACGCCAACGCGCCAATATCCGAAATACTGCCGCGCGGGATTACTTAGCGAAGGAGCCGTCGCGCTCGTTGCAAATTGCCAATTCATTGTTGGTTACCCTCACTCGAGGCTCTCGGGGCTTGACATTTTTATTAAAAACGCAGCAGCCTGGTCCGGCCTGCTAAAATCTGCAATCAGGCGATCAGCCAATGTCTGTGGCACAAAGGGCATATTTTATGCATGCCGCTCGTTAAGCGGCCGCTTCTTCTTCTTATTTCGCTTCGTTTCGTTTCGTTTGTTTGTTGTTGCAGCCAAATTGCCAGCTTTGTTGTGGCTGCCGGGGCCGCGCTGATGCATTTGGGCATCATTTCCTGCTTAAAAGGCCGCCTCCATGGAGCAGGGGACTCCTTGGGCTCCCCGAAACGCCGACACATATATGAGAGCGTATGTTTATAGAGCCTGCCTGATGAACCGTAATCTCAAGGATAACTGCATACCTTTATTACAGGTTTCGATCGATCCCGAGAGGGGGGGGGGGGCATGCCAGTAGCTGGACCATAATTTTCTGTTACAAAAGGCCACAAAGGAAACGAAAGACTTAAGACACAAACTTGTTTTCCTTGCCGCATATCCGCGAAAACAGACGGAGAGAGATAAGGTTAACCGACAGATGGTACATTGTATTGTTTTTTATTTAAGTGATTAATATAAATTATGCATTTAATAGCCCTGCCTTAATATCCCCTTACATCATCTATTTATTTCCTTTCTTTATTTTTGTGTATAGGATTTTGTAAGCACATCCTAACCTTCTTGGTTTCCTTAATAAATATTAATTAATAAAAAAGCCCAATAAATCCCCCGCATAAATCCCTTAACCTCCCTCGCCTTACATAATCTCTTTATTTTGATTTCCTTTCTTCAAGCAAATATTTCCCCTCTAACCAAAATGGGTTAATGGCCAGCTTAACCCCATTAACTCTACCCCCTCGCGGCGTAGCTCGTTTAACAGCGGAAAAATGACAAAAATAGCAAAAGAAACGTAATCATGGCAGAAAACCGCAACAAATACACCTTGAAAATCGCGCCTACAAAATATTATTTCTCTTTCTCCACCGCCATTTAAGGTATGTAATTTTCGACTCCAAAAGGTTTTTAATGACTGCAAATTGAGCTGAGCTGAGCCCGAGCTGAGTTTCATTTTGCACTTTGCAACACACAGAGCGGAAATGCCAAAAGACTGGCTGGCTTGGCTAAGAGGGAGAACGCACCAAATGGGTCAAGGATTTAAGCCATTTAGCCACACTCCATTGGCTTCGCTCAGGGCAGGGCTTACTCCGTTCAAAGTTCAACTCAAAGAATGGACAAGCACACACACACCAGACAAGACACCTGGTCTGCGCCATGGGTTTTTATGGCTACGACTCCAAATATTGGCGGTTGTTATGTCACTGACTCTTTGGACCATTAGCCAAACATGCGGCACAAATGTACGATATATAAATATCAGCTCAACCAGCGTCCCCCAGCGGGGTGTCCCTGGGTGTGCGGCAGCTAGCACAGAGCCTTGTACGCGGGTGTCTCTCGCTCTTGCTGAGTCAACTGGGTCGGGCTGTGTGGGTCACTGGGCGGCGTGAATCACTGGGTTATTATGCGGGGTCAGAGGCGCCTTTGATTGGTTATTAGTCTGCGGTTAATTGAGCGATATGTGTGTGCGCTGCAGTTGCTGCAAATGGTGGGAAATCTGATATGCAAGCTGCCTGCCTCACTGACTGCCTGTGTTATTGATCGCCCTGTTCGATCACCCTTTTTCGGTTGCATAACACATAGACACACTCTCTGAACTGAACTCTTGCTTCCCCCTTTTTGGTTGTGCTTTGTGTTAATCACTCAATTTGCGGCGACTTTCGCCCCTTTGGCGAACACTTCCGTTTAGTGTCAACGCTTTCTTTTCGCCAAAAAACGAAAGAGAAAAATATTAATTCGTGCCCCTCAGTCGCCTTTTGTTTGTGATTTATGCGACCGGCTGCCGAATTGTCAAAAAGCCCTGCCGCAATTTGCCTGGTCAGTTCTGCTCGACTGCCGTTTGGACTCCGTTTGCCACCAAAATGACCACCACTGGCAGGGGCGGCTGGAAGCCATAAAAACCGAGCGAGACTCGACTGGTGGCACAGTTGCAACAAGTTAAGTTAAGTTAAGTTAGTTTGTCGGTGACGCGAAAGTGAAACGAAACGGAGCGAATGCAAAGAGCCAGGGAAAACGGAGGAAATCGGGGGAAAAGCCCGGGCTAAAGCCAGAGCCAGAGAGCAGAAAACAGACACCAGAAATCCCAATTAAAAAGAAAAGCGAAAATGTGCATGGAAAATCGAGTGCGCGAAGCAGGGAGAAGTAGTAGTAAATGCGTTCAATGCACTTCGATGGGCGGGACTGGCAGCAGTCTTGCCTTACTTTGCTTTGACTCTGACTCACAGCTCAAGCATCTCCCGGGCCATCGTTGTCTGCATGCAAAGCAAATACTTATATATGTATATATCTAAGTTACAAAAAGGTAAACGCATTTTATTTGAGTTGCGGAAATCGTAGGTGTAGCTGGCCAATACGAAAACGCCAAAAGGCAACCTACAAAGCAAACGAAGAAGAGCTAATGATTAATGAGAAAAGGCAGAGTGTTACATACTCAGTCAGAAAAGAAAAACTGGAAATAGGTAGGAAAGTAATGGGGGAAATGGGGAAATAAATATAGGAAATGATTGTTGGTTCTTTGGTTACACTTATAGTAACTAAGGACAGCTTGCCACTCTTTAGAAAAGCTATTGTATATGAAGTTTTGTTGGGAAGCGCCAAAGATTCTAAGAGTAAGAGACCAATTTAATAACAAGATGCGTAACGTTGACATTTTAATTGTCATATGCAAGCAATTTATTTTGCAGGCGACAAATATAGCACTCTCTCCGCTCTCATAAAATAGAGAGATTACAAATCTGAATTCAGAATGCGCTTGCATGTGAGAGTAAAGGAAAACAAGCAAGTATGTAAGTGTGAGTACAGATTTAGAATGAGTGCATGCTGCATATTGTTGTTAGATTGGTCTTGGCTAAGACTCTATTAAGTTTACAATTTAATAGACAATTTTGACTAAACTTTTACAAACTGTAAAACAAATAATACTACACCATAAAAACCCTAGACTAACCTTTACTTTGTATAGTATATTAATCATATATTAAGCACTTCCCATGTAACCTCCTAAAGTAACCGCCTCCCTAATAAATTCCTTACATTACAAATGACTCAAACCTTTGAAATGCCCACAATTCCACCCACTTTACAAGCAAGTCAACCTCAATTTTAAAGAATGCAGTTGAAACTTTGCCAAAATTAACATATAAAGCTCATTTTTATCAATGGAGTACACGAGGCAGAGTCAGAGTCAGAGTCAGAGCCAGAGTCTCCCCTTCCTTGGCTCAGAACACACCCCGAAAGAGCAACAAAGGAAATACCAATGCAAGGTAATTGCAGCGAATTTTGTGGGGCGATGCTGGAAATAATTCCAAAAAGTCAAACAAAAATGTCAACAACTTTGCAAGTTGAGGCTACCGACCGATCGACCGACGGACCAACCAGGTTGGTCTGTTGAGGTTCGATTTTGGTTTACAACCAGCAGCCAACCCACTGACATTTAAGCCAAGTAATTCAACAAATTCAATGGAAGTTCACTCTGATGGGGGCTAGAATGATATATTGATTTTATATTCATAGTTTATTTTGTCTCAACGTAATGACCAAGAAATTGGTTCGACCTTCGGGCTTGAATTCCCTTGGTTCAAAGTATCAGATTTCAGTATCTGTTTAGAAATTCTTAAGGTTTTGATTGACATTTCATATTTAAAGTGATATCAAGTTTCCATAGAGTATTTATAAGGTTAAGATAAAGGTACAGGCTTCTGCCTGTACACAGAACATAAGCAAACAAGTTCTTCTGTGAACTTTTCTTTCTATAAATCATATGCGTTGATTACTAATGAAATTGTTCAGTTAACAAAGAAATATATCAGATAAAGATACAAATATAAGCAACAAAAAAAGTAGTTAATTCTTTCATTTTGGTGTTTACCGCCGTCGAGAGATCTCAATAAAAATGCGTTGACCCTGAACTTCGAGCCGCTTTTTGTGCTGTTCCCGTTGCCCGCGGCTTGTGTTGTTGTTTCTTCATTCGTTAGTCGTCTTTTTTTATGATAAATGATGAGAATTTCTGTTTTTGGTAAAACATATTGGTACATACCTGAAAAGAAGCAAACAAAAGGTTAAAAACGACATGAAAAACACACTCTTTTATGTGGATACATAAACTAATTTAAATGTTGTTGCACTACAAACGCGAAATAAGACCAGGCAGACACACAACACATATAAGAAGAAATAAACAAACAAAACAAAGCAAATTTAATTATCTTAACTGGCGTGAAATTAACATTAACATCAAGGGAAGACTGACCGCTCGCTGGGGCAGGTTCTTTTGGGGCGTGGTTGAAATAAAAGCGAAACGGAGATAAAAGCTTCAAAGAAAACAAAGCAAGGTCGTTGAAGCTTGGGGATAGATGCAGTTTTGTGTGAAAATTAAACTAGTTTTGAGGTCACCAAGGGGCTTAAGGTACATACAGAAGGTGTTAGCTTATAGAAAGTGACAAGAGAATAAGATACATACAAGATATTCCAATAAGAAACTAGTGTATATATAGCTTAAGTATAAGAATATGATAATTATACAATATATATTAATTCCAAGACACAAATTACCTTCTCAAGAACACAAGCTCAAGCACAAGGACTGTATCACCTAACCTAACACTTCTTAAAAATAATAATACTCAATATTAATACACTTATATCACTACCCTGCTGTCTATCAAAGAATAAAATACATTATAAGCTGGCTAATCAGTTTCATATCACTCCATTATGATTTGTCTGAACCGCATGATAAATATCCATCAGCAATCAATCAGCATCTTGTAATGGAGGAGCCTATCCAACCATTTGTAAGCCAATATAGCGTCACACTGGGCTTAGCCAGCGCATTGGGCAATCTAACCGCATCTCCGGCAGCTGTTGTTACAGCAATTGCAGCCACAAGGGGGCCACCTTAACTACATATAATTGCTGTTCCAATAACCCCTAACCCAGAGGCAGCCAACAAACACACACACCAGAGAGATGGCAACAAACTGTGACTCGTGCCAACGAACCAACAGATACAACATATATTAAACTGTCAAACAAAATCATAAATAAGCCAGCATAAATGGTGGAAAAACACACCCACACTTTGGCCGGCTAAAAAGAAAAATAAACAAGCGTGGAACGCGGGGAAATGGCAAGCAAAAGAAAGCAAAAAAGACTCGACAATGCATATTAAAATATTGTATCTACTGGCTTGTATCTGTAGTTGTAGCTGTGCTGCCCCTCACAACCCACGCGACCCGAAAATGTGGCCGCTGCTGGCCCCTCAGTCAACCACAGCAGAAACACCAAGAAAAATGCATGCGTTTTCGTTGCCTGTTTTTGGTAATAAACGAAGCGTTAAACAAATTGCATTACAACAACAACAAGCACACACACACATTACATTACAGTTTCTTTCTGATTTGTTGTTTTCCATATGCAAAGCGTCATAAATGAGGTTGCCGCCTGTGTGGATGTTGTTACTTGCTGGCTGCTTGTGCTGCTGCTGCTGCTGCTGCCTTGGGCGTAATTACATCTCAGGCCAAAAATGGTCAAACGAGCGAGAAAATTATCACATATTTTGTTGTTGCTGCAGCAGCCGAAAATTAAATGCAAATTTGGTTTACAATCAAATTGCATAATCAGGAAATATATATGGAAATTCGGTGTCTGGAGCGAGAGCTATGGAAATTTAAATAGCAAGCAGCGAATGATATATGACACATGGATAGATAGGCAATTTGAATATTTTTGGGGTAAGGCAATTAATGAAGCTAACTAATTAAACGATTATTAAAAGTTGTGGTGGCTGGAATTTCCCTTTTCTTTTTTTCCTTCAGCCAGCCAGCAGCAGCCACTCCTCGAAAGCCAGGGAAAAACATGTTTAAGCTGTATAGAAATCATAGCAAACAGCACACACATAAATCAATGAACGTCGAAGGCAACTCAGAAATATCAGGAAGGTAAAAACTCGAGTAAATTGCATAGCAATAATGGAAAATAATAATAGAGCAACGGAGGCAACAGCAAACAGCAGTTTGCAAACACGCCTTGGCTGCCTAAGATACATATTTAACAACGTGAAGAAGGAATTAAAAGCAAAGGAAAATCTCTGAGCCAGGCTAGAGAGCTTTTAAATATAAAGTAAATCAATTAAAAGCCGCCTTAAAGTGATCTCCATTTACCACAAAGTAGGTCATTTCATTTAAATTTCCTCCACAAAGATAAAGAGAGAGATTTACGGCCATTTAATGGCTACTCCCAGTCACAGGCTGACCTTCACAGTAAACGCTTTAAATTAAATTAAATATAAAAAAACTAAATTAGCTGTGTAAGCTCTTCCAAGCGACAATAAAACAATTTACAGGCACCTAAAACACTAATTTAAGTAGCCGTAAAACAAGATTTCTTTTATATGCATACGAATTTAGGTGCGAATCCAGCGAACCCATTAATCCATGGAACAAAACTTAAGATCTGTTGTGCTGAATTGCTAAAAAGTGCAATCAGCGGGCATTAAGAGAGCTTACTAATGCCTTTGGCGTTACGAAAGGCAAGCCCCCTGCTAAATGGACACATTAGCTGGCAAGTCCAGCGTGTGCCCCACCATAAAGGTGTGTCCGCAGTGTGCGTGTCACCTTTAGGCGAGTACTTGCTTCCGACTGAAGGTTAAGCCACCAAGACAGCGCCCTGCATCTGTACAGAATCACAATTTGGGAACGCTGACTTCATTCTGTGCCTGTCTTCCGCCGGTTGAATGAACCATGGAGCCTTAAAGACGCCCACAACATTTGCGAGGGAGTTTTTGGCCTGGTCTAGCTTGTTGCTTTGCCGTCGTCGCCGCCGCCGAGTTCAAAGCGGAGCTGTGGCTGTCAACAGATGCGACAGATAAGCCAAATGGAAACCGCAAAGCGCGGAGAGTCTAGAGCCACATAATTTGTGATCGCGAGTGAGAGATCTACAGAAGAAGGGAATTGAGGAAGAATAAGTGAGTTCGGGTCCAATTGGAGTCTATAAAGTCATCCCATTACATTACCGCCTAGAACCTCTCGTAAATCTTCAATGGCACAGTCATAAATCAAGCCAAGAAAGGGTTCTTCCCCTCCGTGCAGCCAAGATAAGTGCAGGCAAACAATTTGTCATGTGCCTAACATCGGAATTATCCCAATGATTTACCACCGCGAAGAGATGGCGGCAAAATGCAGATACAGACAGGTGCATGTACAGGGAAACAAACGCAAGCTTGCTGCTGCTTAGCCCCCTCAAATATTGCGAGCGTCGAACTGTAAAGTTATGAAGAAGAAACCGAGTTGAAGCTGTAGCTGAATCTGGCCCGGAGCGGAAGCTTGCGTTTAAGGTTATGGGCACATGGCCGCCAGGCAGCAGCAACTCACCATGTGTGTGTGTACTGGAGACATCATTACTGGCTGATATGCCCCAAGATGGATTCGGAGTATTTTCAGCTATCTGAGGACACAGATGAGAACGAAGAGGCGTTCCTGAAGATCGCCTCCATATCCATATCTTTGTCAGCACTGCTTGTTAGCGGCTCAGTCGCTTGAGTTGAATTGGGCTCATTGGAGTCGCTCAATTGCATCTGCTTTTCCTCCTTTCCTCCGATGTCCACCCAGACCTCCTCGGGATCCTTGCTCGCCTTGTTCTGGCTAAGCGCTTTCTTGAGGTTCCTCTTTCGTTCATTTCGCCGGTAAAGCTCAGCCTCGAAATCCGCAAGCAGCACCATACAGTTGCCTATGTTCTCCATGGGCTCCCAGGTGCTCTGCTTGGCCGGATAGCCTTCCCACTTGATCAGCACCTGGGGACGGCCGTTCCAGAAACGTTTTCCAATGATCTTTTCCACAAGGAACTCCGGCTGTGCCGCTGGATTGATGACGGGCTGCGCATAGTTGGCAGTCGCTGCCCAGGCTGCGTTGGCCGACTTCTTCTCAGTATGCTTGGAAGTCCTGGACATGATTTACTTCTTAAAGTCAAATTTTCTTTAGAAAAAATAAAACGATAACGGGGTCTAGCTTGATTAGCGCTGCCAACCTATGCGAATGTGGATAGTGGAAAAATGCAATACTGTCTTCTAGAGATGGATATATCGAGTGACACATTTAGGGCTTCGATCAGCTGTTTCACGATCGGAAAGCTTAAAAAAGCTGTGATTTAAATATATTTTAAATTAAGCCAGTTCTCTTTGGAATGAAAGAAGGAAAAAAGGCCCTTCCCCCCAGTGCAGCCAAGATAAGTGCAGGCTAGCAATTTGTCATGTGCCTAACATCGAAATTATCCCAATGATTTACCACCGCAAAGAGAAGGCGGAAAAATGCAGATACAGGCAGGTGCATGTACAGGGAAACAAACCCATGCTTGCTGCCCCACCACCGGATGATGCTTCGTTTTCGTTTCTGTTTTTCGCTTTTCGATGGCATTTATCTTGACCCGAAGGCAACGTGAAGTTTTCATGGCTCATGGCTCAAATATTGCGAGCGTCGAACTGTAAAGTTATGAAGAAGAAACCGAGCTAAAGCCGAAGCTGAAGCTGAATCTGGCCCGGAGCGGAAGCTTGCGTTTAAGGTTATGGGCACAGGGCCGTCAGGCAGAAGCAACTCACCATGTGTGTGTGTACTGGAGACATCATTACTTCGAGGGATAGTCGGTACGCCGCTCTAGGCTCTCAAAATACTGTATTATTTGGGCGGGAAACTTGTATCTCAGTTGATCCAATGGCACCGCATCTATAGCCTGCACACCCTTCCAGGTGACAATCATGTAGAGGGTTTCGCGCACCTTAAAGTTGTGTATCACTTTGTCCAGCTCGAGGTTGCGAGCCAGGCCGAAGGGGGCCTTGCGCAGCGGCATCTTCCAATTGAATTCCTTCATTCTCTTGCTTGGAATGTTCCTGCGCCTAGGAGTGCCTACGGCAACGCGAGGTGCAGGCGGCCGTAAAGGGAAATCCGAGTCGTCGTCACTGCTTTCCTTTGGGATCTTAGTCTGGTTTTTCTTGGGGCCTTTCTGGACTGTAGTTTCGACTTTTGGGCTCGTCCCAGCAAGTTCCTTGTACACTTGTGGATTGCTCGCCTTTTGATTGCTGTGAAGCTGTTATAATTTGCTTAGTTTGTATATATTTTAAGGGAAAGTCTGAGATTTCCTTACGCTATCCAGGGCCTGGTCAATGGGATCCTCAGCGCCGAGTGTAGGCCATTGGGGATGCTGCTCCCGGTCTGAAGACGTCTTTATGCTGGTCTTCAGCAGCTGGCTGATAGGCAGCAAGTTGGATTTGGAGTATTTTGAGCTATCTGAGGACACAGATGAGAACGAAGAGGCGTTCCTGAAGATCGCCTCCATATCCATATCTTCGTCATCACTGCTTGTTAGCGGCTCAGCCGCTTGAGTTGAATTGGGCTCATTGGAGTCGCTCAATTGCATCTGCTGTTCCTCCTTTCCTCCGATTTCCACCCAGGCCTCCTCAGGATCCTTGTGGGCCTTTAGAAGCTTCGTCATCTGGCTGCCGCTCGCCTTGCTCTGGCCAAGCGTTTTCTTGAGGTTCCTCTTTCGTTCGTTTCGCCGGTAAAGCTCCGCCTCGAAATCGGCGAGCAGCACCATACAGTTGCCTATGTTCTCCATGGGCTCCCAGGTGCTCTGCTCGGCCGGATAGCCTTGCCACTTGATCTGCACCTGGGGACGGCCGTTCCAGTAACGTTTTCCAGTGATCTTTTCCACAAGGAACTCCGGCTGTGCCGCTGGATTGATGACGGGCTGCGTATAGTTGTCAGTCGCTCCCCAGGATGCGTTGGCCGACTTCTTCTCGGTATGCTTGGAAGTCCTGGACATGATTTCCTTCTTAAAGTCCAATTTTCTTTAGAAAAGTAAAACGATAATGGCGTCTAGCTTAATTGGCGCTGCCAACTTATGCGAATTTGAGGATCGTGGAAAAATGCAACACTGGTTTCTAGAGATGGACATATCGAGTGACACATTTATGGCCGCGATCAGCTGTTCCAAGATCGATAAGCTTAAAAAAGCTGTGATTTGAAAATATTTTAAATCAAGCCAGTTCTCTTTGGAATGAAAAAAGGACAAGGAATTTTTCTTTCAAAAACAAAAACAAAAATATACAACTATGCCTTGAAAATTATGAAATGCAGAATAGGCCGAAACTGCATTTTTGTAATGTTTTGGCGGGCATTCAAATTCTAAAAAAGTCCACAATATTTTGACGCGATAACATATCGATTAGCTGGAGGATTAGCTCATAAATGCAAGATGCAGCCCTAGCAGAAACTGTGATCGAGTCACAAAAACCGTTTTGTTTAAAAAAAATTTGAATAGAAGCCTTAGACGATATTAAGACCCTCAAAACACTATGGACAAGTGTTAATAACCCCCATTTAAAGGAAACAATGGTATTCAAACTGCTCACGCAACTTTTTAGACTGGAAATTCCGAAAATGTTCGCTTTTCAAGGAACTTGATCTCAGCTGAATTGTCGCAAAACCAACAACTTTTTGGACCTGGACTGGCCAAAGTATGTTAGCAATGCCTATTAACTATTTGAGAAATTGCTCCTTTTTAAAGCTGACCATTATATAAAAAGCCGCTGCTGGCCACGAGGGGCTGTTGCACCTGTTTTTTGTTTTGGCCAAAATAACTGGTTTTCGGAGTCGAGTGCAGTTAACCTGAGCGGAAATAATGCTCGACTCTCGGCACTGTGGAAATGCGAATATGTATTTTAATTGGCCATTGGCAAAATCTGCGCTTTTCTTTTCAGGCCACAAAAATCGCACAAAAGTCGCATGTAAATTCGCTTTTCACTGCAGCTATGCCTCCCGAGTCGCCGAGTCGCGTTGGATGGACAAACAACAATGTCATTGGCATCTTTCCCATCATTACGGCGCCACAGAAATGCCAATTTGCATGAGTATGTATGTAAGCCTAGCTGACTTGGCTGGCAATTATTTCCACAGAGTCTGCATCTCTCTGGCCGAAAGATTTGAATTTATTCATTGAAATAAAACCAAAAAGAAATGCGTCACGTTCGGCCAGTTGGCAAGAGTTAAAACTGTGTGACAATTTGAAGAAAAGTAAGGAGTTTCGGACCAGAGACTCAAAATCAGATTCGAGTTACAGTCGTACCTCTAGAGGTGGAAATCTCTGTAAACTTACAATTATAAATTCACTTTTATTTGACTTCCAAAAGCTTTTTCTGTTATGTTTTAGTGAGTGAGCTTACAAAAACAAGGCCTTTGAGAAATTAACGAAAGGAATAGTTGTGACAAAGACAAAACTTACACATCGTTGGCGACAAACACCGCTAGCTAAGGATTACAAAAACAAAATATACATACACCTGAGAAACCTTCTATTATAATTATTTGCTTTGTCAGCAAACTACATTTTATTTTGTATTTTTGGGTTCTTTAATAAAAACTCTTTTTTTAACACCTCTATGTTCTCTTGGTTAGAACACCTTCTTTTTAAATCCTGCTATTTTGGTACCATTTTCCCTTTCAGGTTCCCAAAAATCTAGGTAAGCAAGTTCAACTCATAGAAGCTGGACTGTAAAAGTCAGCCAACCTGTTGCCATTACCGTGCTATGATTTCGAGCGCAAAACTTGTGCCGCAACTCCGCCGCTGCCATGTGCACATGCGCGTACTCGCACTCGCACTCGCACTCTTACATTTCTTTCACTTTCTTTCGGCACAACGAGCCAGCGGCAGTGGTGGCGAATTTATTTTAATTCGATAGAGTTAACAGCTCGGTACATGACGGAATAAAAAATAATACAAAAAAAAAAGTGAAACTGACGACAACAAGGGCAGACAGGCAGCTGCTGGAAGGGTCTTGGCGGGGCTTTCGTTCGACGAGCGCTTTTCAAAGTCACTCCACTTTCGTTTTCATCGCGGGATATTACAAAATATATCAGAGAGACATGTGTATAGCTTCAGTATTTAGTGTTTCATTTGCATAGTGGACCGCCAAGAAACTGGAAACTTGTTTTCCCATTCTGCGCTTGCCTTTGGCCGCTGTTTTGCTTTTTGGCCGAAACACGCGCGACAAAAACTTTTCTGCATACAAAAAATGCTGCCCAGCTTGTATTTTTTATAAGTTGTATTTCTTGATTTCTGTTTCTTTGGCTGCTCCGAAATGATTTAAGTCAATATGTATATGTATATACTATATGTATATATCGTAGCCCATAGAAATGCTGCGGTGTGATCATCGCTTCATTAGCAAGTTAATTTTATTAGCGCTGCTTTGTCTCTCCTCGCGCTTTTTTATAAGGCCCCAACAAATATTTGGTCTCGGCCTGCGCATCCATTGGGCAGTAGAAAGGTTGTGTGTGTATGTCTATTGATGGCTTATGCAACAGATTTAGTTTTAATTTGTTTTGTTTATTTTGTTTTCTGGTACCAGCCTTTTGTTGGGTAAATTCGCTGTGTGCTGATTAATTCGGAGATACGTTGTAATTGTGTAAATATTATGTCAAGTTTACGTGACACTCATCAGCGGTTCAGTGACACGGGCTTCAACCCCAAAAAGCACTTGCTTTCTGAAAAGGAAATCTGTGTTAAGATCTCTTCATATTCGTGTTCCTTGCGGTGCCAAACTGTGCCAAGAACCCTTTAACAATCGATTCTCTCTTCAAACTTTCCAACAGTTAACCCAATATTTAAGCGGGCATTCCAGCTAAAAATTCTTTATTGACACTTACTGACATTTTAACACACTTCAAGGCAGAAAAAACAGTCATTCAGATGCAAAAGAACACACAAAACAAATATGTATTGATTCGTAACCGGATATAACCAAAGTAAATTATAAAATCAAGTTTTAAAGATTAATTTTTATGTGAAAAACATGATTTCGATATGACTAAAACCATTAAAATGTTTATTTTTGTGATAAATCAATGGGAAAACAAATAAAATCATAACAGGGGTTTAAGTTGTATGGAATTTGAGCCTCCAAAAACAGGTTATCCTACAAAATAGTGTAATTTTTCCCCGTGCAGCCATTAAAAGGTTACCAAAAAAGGCCAAAAACCGTCAACATATGCCAGTCAAAAAACCGAATGCCCCCCCGAGGGCCTTAAAATCAACTGCAGGTGCAACCAAATTTGTGACTGACACTTGATCAAGTCGAAAGAGTTACCTGTTACCTGTTACCTTTATTTGTTGATCTGCAAATTGGTTGACAGTTAGTTGGGCTTTGATGTCCGGAAGTTTTCAACGTTTTTTTGTTTTTCTTCAGACTTTATTATTATTATTACTAAGCATCCGTTTCTTTTATTGTGACAATTCACCGCGAGTTCGGTTTTAATTTGGAGATTTTAATTTTGAACACGCATTTACTGTCGTCGTTCTTTTGATTCAGAGACTCCCCGAGTCTCAGAGACCTTCAGAGAGTTCCGGCTTGTAAGAGACGCCGACACCGACACCGATCTCACGGCTTAAAGAGAGATAAATTAGCGCGAAGTGATTCAGACAGAGATTTCTTGGGGGTTTTCTGACGTTCGAAAAATCCGAAAATCTGTGCCCGCGTCGCAGAATATGACTTAAATTAAGCTTTTTGTCTTGTGGTGCATAAACATCGTAAAATAAAAGAGATACGAAATAAAAACCATATGTAAAACCCACTCACCTTGTGCGCTGGCGAAGAAGATGAGGCAGCTGGTGACGAAGAAAAAGAAGCTGCGGCGACTGCCAAGAGGCAGCTCCACGCTGCCAGACATTTTCGTTACTAACCGAAAAGCCTTATTTTGTAATTTGCAATTTTTTGTATTTTTGTTTTGTTTTGACGACTGGTTTTCTTATTAAATCTGCGTTGTTGTTTAAGCCTGGAGCGTTTTGTAAATTATCGTTAAATTATTTGTTGTCCAGTATTTGCATTTTGCTGGGGTTGTTTTTTCTTATATATATTTTTTTTATATTGATGGCTTTGCTGGCGAATTTCAAGTCAAGAGCAAGAAATTGTTTTTGGGGAGGCTGTCGGACGGGTTTCTTTCTGGAAGTTATTCAAAACATTTTGGCCAAACAGCTCGCTTTACGTTACCGTTAAAATATAATTAATAATAATGTGGATTTCTTTCACTTTGTTGGCTTTTTTTTCGAGACGATGTGTGTGTCTTAATGGAAAAGTTCAAGGCTAAAACGCCAACGGTGCGTATGATGGCTAACTAGAATTGTGTGTGAGTAGGCTAAGTTCTCCGAGCTCAGCTGAGCTGCAAATTGAAAATATTATCTCATATCTCTGAAATATGTCTCTCATTAAGAGAAGCTTCTAAATTTCCAGCTAAATCCGAAAGATTCTATATATATATTCGAAAGTATTCTGGGATTCCCCTTCTGCAAAGTCTATACTTTGTTATTTATTGTGATTATTTCTCATTAACTAAATTAGCTCATGATTATTTATTTTGCTTTTTAAATTAATCTTCTATTTAATGGCATTTATTTGGCGTTGATCTTGGGGATCTCCTCTCTTATTTCACTCGTCCAGCAGCACGCGAACAACCTCTCAATAAATTTTCACTTGTTGCTCTCGAGCACTCTGTCAAAAAAAATAATGGCAACATTCACCTTGAATATCTCTGTCTTTGCTATATAAACACGAAAGCATATATATAATATATCTCTTGGCTGGAGGTTTGCTTTTTTCTGTTTGTCTTTGGTTTTTATATATTTTTATATCTCTTTTTTGTTTCTTGCAATTATTTATGTGATTTTTTCTTTCGATTTGTTTGTGGCTGTCATTTCTATTTATTTGTCTGTTTGGTCGGCAGGTGAGAGAGAGGGGAAACTTCTGGAAAAATATCATATTTTATCTATCATCCAATGACCTTGGCTTGGCGGGTGGGCAATTAAAAAAATTAATAATTCTTAATTAAGTCTTTGAATGGACTTCAACTGCACAATTCTTATGCATTTATGGCAGTTTCTAATTGGAGGCCAGCCGGGGGGTAAAACTTTATGTTAATTCCACGCTCAAGAATCTCAATGCTATTATATATAGTGTTAAATGGATGGCTATATGGTCAGGGCTTTAGGAAAACGAGTGCAAGTCCGGTGGGCACTCATTTAATTGTTAAACACAAATTAAGGTATTTATGATATCACAAAGTCAAAGTATTCTATATATCTATATCTAAAGGTATTTTTCCACTTTTATTAAGTCACTGATATATTTCCTAATAAACGTTTTAATTATTGATTTTTATATATTTTTTTGGCACATCAAATATCCGCTTTTTTTGTGTGTATGCAAAAACCAGCTTTCTGCGCAAAGTGAAATTTTCCACAGGTAATCAACGATTGATTAGGAGATCGCGGTAGGCGGTTGTGTGTTTCTTTCGGTGGGGGCGTGGTCACTTTTTATGACGCGACGCGACAACGGTAATGCAAAAGTACGCGCTTTGCATATGTAAAAAAGACAAACGAAAACTCCCGAAGACCGAAATTGAAATCCAAACCCGCTTGGCAGCAAATCTTCAATCTTTTGACGCACTTGCTCCGCTCGCAGCTAGAGGGAGAGAGAGAGAGCGAAAGAGAGCTACGATCGCACTTACATATCACCCACTGGAAATGGACGATATT
The DNA here is from genome assembly GCA_018874675.1 of Drosophila baimaii. Taxonomy (NCBI): domain Eukaryota; kingdom Metazoa; phylum Arthropoda; class Insecta; order Diptera; family Drosophilidae; genus Drosophila; species Drosophila baimaii. The sequence goes on from JAEIIU010055918.1 coordinate 62,476, forward strand.
GGATTGTTTTGCCTGCAATCGAGTGACATTCACTTGGCCAACAGAGACAACAGAGAAAAACGCAGATCCGGCGACCGGCGGCAACAACCGAGCTGAGACGCGATTCGAATCGAACTGAAGAATGGCACCGAGCTGAACCTCCAAGCCCCAAGCGAGGTGGTGGTGACCAAAACACGTTTTGGCCAAGACAAGTGCCGAGAGCCGCTCGCGGAAGAGAGCGAGAGACGGTCTAAGCTAAGCGGGAGCGCGTGGCAGCTGTTGGCGTCTACATTACGGCCAAGAAGTGAGTAATAGAGTTGGGCTCCAAGCTCCGGGGAATCAGTGGTTCACTCTTTACAAAGTTTCCTATAAAAATAATTCAGAGATTAAGAAAAGGGAAAGCATTTGCTTCCTCAAATAGGGCAAAAGATATGTGAGTGTGTAGGTAAAATAGTCAAGTCTCCATTTATTTGGATAAAAATCACCCTTGACTTAGTTATCTTATCGTATCTTATCTTTAAAGATATAAATAAACTTAAAGATATAAATAAAGATATGCAAATTGGTCTGATTTGGATCAGAAATAGTTAACGCTGCGCTGAAGGTTTAAATCAGATAGCTCACAAACTAACAGAAAAACGGGCAGGGCTAGATCGACTCGTCTGGCGCTGCTGATCAAGAAATTATGTATTTGTTGGGCTTAGACTCCTGTTTTACAAACTGTGTACATGGTTTTTACATATACAGTGGCGACTCCAGGCGCCTAAGTTTCCCGACATTATCCACATTCTATCTTTTACATGTAGAAATACTTGTCAAAAAGATTTTACTTGTCCCCATTTGAAGCTCCAAAAGCCAGTAAACATTTCTTTATTAATTCAGTCAAGACATTAACTACAAGACAGTTAAAAGCTTTACTCGTTGCGTTTTAAATACAAAATAAATAAAGTGTAATTTAAAATAATAACAAACAATACTACAAGAAAAGTACAGTTTCCATAAAATATGTTAACCTTGTGGTGCTTACTGGGAAATGTAAAATTAACTTCTAGCTCTTCCGCCCAATTTAATCTGGCCAAGGAAGACTTCAAACTTTCACTGAGAACAAGCAAATTAGGTCGATTTCCCCTTATCATATGTCAGGGCCCCAAATCGTGCGGTTTTTACCCACTTTAAGTCAAATCTCGAGCATGGCAAATAAATTACAAAGCCAAACAAGCCAGCAATGAGAAGGGGTAACGGAGAACGGAACGGAAAAGTATCCTTTGATTGACGACAGCTGCCCCCCGTCTCACAAAAAGCTTTATTGTCGCAAGGCTATGCGGCATGCGGAAGGACTTAGAGTGGAAATCGAGGAGCCAGGCCTGCAGGGCATCGATTGCATTTGGTATCGAAGCCAACGCTGCGTATGCGTGATATAAGCGCAACACCGAGACTGCAAATATGCAAATGATGTGATGTGACAGTGACAAGTCTCTCTCTCTCTCTCTCTCTCTCTCTCTCTCTCTCTCTCTCCTCTCCTGCTGGGATATGTAATCACCCGCGGGTAGGGATTCTTCCGGATATCTGGAATCCCAGCTGCCCACCTGTAGCCGCCCGAAAGTATAGTAAGCCATGTGCCAAAGTGCCAAGTGCCTAGTGCCTAGTCTGTTTGTTCACTCGCTCTCCCTGTCCGCCTGCTGCTGCTGCTTTTGATATTTTTTAATCTATTCGCAGATGCCGGCAGCTGCCACTGACAAGACAATTTTCACGCAATTTCACAATTTTCCCAGCGAATGCGAGAAAATACTTTTGTTCTGACATTATTATGTCAGTTATGCGCGGGCTCTTATCAAATCGTATCTCCCCTTTGTTTGTAGCTGTGACAGGTATTTATTCTATTTTGGATTTCACTAAATTATTTCGCGAGTCCTTGGAGAATTTCTCCCATTTTTTTTTGGCAACTCTTTGGGGGATCTCCTTCATGTTTTAGCTATTTATTACTTCTTGGGAGTAAAACTCTGAACTCTGGCATTTTCCCTGGGAAATATGAAAACCGCAGCGGTGTAGTCGAGTGGAAAAATGATTTTTTAGTGCTGCGCATGGCATATTCTTGTGGTAAGGGGACCAGCACTAGTTACATCTTATATATATTTAGGGATTGTGGTTTCTTAAGCCTGAAATCATTGCCTTAAATTCCCCAAAACTGATATAATTTTTCCAGATTTCCCTTCTCTTATTCAAGAGCTTAAGCCACAAACTATGAATCCATTGTGCGTCCTGGGGGTTATGCATATTTCAGTGTGCCTTGTTAACATGTCGATAATACGTGATGCGTCCGACACACATGTGAACCCTTTAAATGTCATAACTTGAATTCCTGCCAAGGAGCTTAGAGAATGGGAAGGGGGGCTGCCTGAGTCCAGAGGCCACAGGCACGTACTTAAGGCACAATTCAGTCGGCAATTTGTCATTATTTTGCATGCAAGCGACCGGAAACGGAAGCGAAAACAAAAGCTCCTCTCATTTCAAACTTTGTTCGAAAACCAGGACTGGTTTTGTGTGCTTAAAAGTTTGCTTGAGGTTTCGAAGAAGTTTCTGCGGGTTCCCAAGGAGTTTTACGAACCCATAATGATGGCGCCTCTCATCCTCTTCCTAGTTTCCCAGTTGTACTTCTTGCCCCGCTGACAAATGAGCAGCCCATGATTTGGCCGAAAGTCGTTGTCAGCGCAATTGCTGCTCTTTTTGGCAACAATGTCAGGACAGCTGCCAATTTCGAGGGAAAAAGAAGGAGGTGAGGGCATTTGTTGCTACACAGTTACATTGACATTCAAAGGTCTCGAAAAAAAGAAAAGGAAATGGGTTTAAAGGGTAAACTTGGTCAGTCAGTTGTCCCATATTTGACTTTCAGCTTGTGGGTCAGGGGTTAGCCAGACTCCCTTTTATTATTTACCCTTAAAGTTGAGCAGTTTAAGAAGCGATTCAATTGTTAATTAAATACAAAAACCACACCTAAGGAAACCACTTCCATTAAAGGACACAAAGAACATTTGAAACTATTAAATTAATTACAAAATCGCATCACAAAACACTTGCCTTCAATCTGGCTTGAATCTTCTTTTACATTTCAGCAGATAATCAAATATTTCCATCACTCGCAGCTCCATAAAACCCGAAGCTGAACCCCAAGTCCAAGCCCCAGTCCGTTGCCTAATCCCATCGAGAATTTTCCTCATCTGCTGCGATGATGGAATTGCTCCACTGACTATGGCTAATTTGATTGAAAAGGGTTCATGCTCACTTCTGCCCGGGAACCAGATTTCCCAGCAACAAACAAATAAAATCAACGAAACGAAAAAAGAGAGATTTATTTTTATCAGGACTCAAAGTTCGCCATTTGGACGCCTCGTCCTCGACGTTCGCCAACCAAAAGTTTGCCCAGTCTGACCAGCGATTGGGGGGCGCCGATATCACAACTCAAAATTGAAATGGAAATTAATTAGACAAGTGCCAGTTTTTGGTCACTTTTCGGATGTTTTCAGCTGGAAGTACAAGAATTTTGTATAAACAAAAGAATGCCTCAATGAATTTTGGGATTTATGCTTAGAATAATTGGTAAAACTCAGCCATTATTTAAGCCAGCCAGACTTGGGGTAAAACTTTTGGCAGATTTATGTAAGCTGGGAAATTTGGGTACATTAAAGAAAAAATACTTTAAGAAAATGTTTACACTTCTTTAAAGATTTCAATATAAATATATAATTAAGTACATACGTAAAATGTCTTAAAAAAACTAAACTAGTCTTTGAAATTGCTTATAAAAATCTCCAAGGGATTGTGAAAATCAGTTTAAAGGAAATCCCTTTAAAAATGTAGTTTAGTATTTATAAAAAGCAGTTTTCTGAACTTTATTTAATATTATTTTAATTAATTGACTGAGAAATGCCCAAGAAAATTCAGCAAGCTATTAAGCACGCTCTAAACACATCTGTAGATGTATTTAAAACCTCATGACCTTTGACGTTGTAAACAAAGGATTGTTTTGAGGCTCCTTTTTGGAGCCTCTTTGAATAAATTCCTGAGTCCTGAGTCCTGAGTCCTGCGTCTTTGTTCTGTCTGTTGGCATAAATCGAGGGCCGTTTAATCTTTTGCGGCTGTCCCCCAATTCAGTTGAGCGAACGAATGTGACAATTCGGGCGAATGTCCTTTTTAGTATTTGCTCAGGCCGGCGAGAGAGCAGGAGGGAGGGACTCCGGGATTCGTGACTCTGGCAGAGTTGAGTGGCCCAGCAGCACATGCCAATGGCTCCTCCTCCCCCACCCGGGTTGTCCAAAGTGGATATCCGTTTATTTTATGCCCTCTAAACTTGGTTTATTCTTCCGCCAGCCATCAACGTCAGCCATTTGAAGTGGGGATAATGGCAATCCTTCGATTGGAACCACCATATGTGTGATTTCGCTTAATTTGAATACGTGGCAGCCTGGCTAGCTCTGTGGTGGAAACTCCAATCAGTGCAAGGCCCAATTGTCGGGATCTCAAGTTGCCAAGTTGCCAAGTTAATTAAATTCCTGCTCAGCCACACGAGGCGTATGCTTAATGTCACCCAAAATGCCAGGTGGAGAGGAGCTCCTCCTCTTTCTGTTTGCCTAATGATGGAGCCCCAGAATGCTGCATGATGGTGTCGGATTTTTGAAGTTCGCCTCCTGCTTCCTCGGCAATTAGCTGGCGAAAATCACAGCCCCTGCCGAATCCCTTAGCTCTAGGATTACACTCGCCTGCCATCTGGGGGTGGGGGCGGGGTGGTTGCCTTGGTTGGCTCTTGTGGCATTTGTCAACCGCCAACTGTGATTGCCCTCGAAAGGAGCTTAAAGTCAGGCTCTCCTGGGGTTCAGCATCAGCTCCTCAGTGTCCTGCCACTTGACCGTTGGCCATAAAGTTGTAAATGCTTAAAATAGACTCACATCCGAGGTTAAGTGCGGGGAAGGAATGACCGATAATATACGAAGCAGGGCTAGGTATAGGATAGGGGAGTGGCCAGGCTGGGAGTGGGCTGAGAGATTCGTTTTTTGGGGGACTCGGAGGCTGGAGGCTGAAGGCTGTAGGTCCCTGGCACGCTTGTATAATTCCAACTTAATATAAATCAGCAGGTGGTGATTTTCGGGCCTGGCCTTTGGCTTTTGGGCTGCCGGGGCCATAAACTGTGAATAGTAAAATATTTGTGGGGAATATTTAGGCAGCTGCTTTATGATCGGAATACATGTATTTTAAGGGAATAGTCCCCGCATATATACATATGTATATGAGTGCGGTTTAATTTATAACATATATCCATCAGCATAAATCATTGGACACATTTTGCTGTGAATTTGGATTATTGATTACTGTTTTTTGATTCGTCGTGATTGATTGTTGCTCTCGAGGGACTGAAAATAAGATTTATTTCCGAGCACTTTATATTTCTAGGGTGTGTAATAAGCACTTATCGTAATATAGTTATTGCTTATATAGTTCTGTAAGTTGGCTTGATTTGGGAACATACATTTAAATGCTACTTAAAGCCCAAGACACGTTAATATCTTATTAAAAATGAAAGGGAGCCTTGCATATACATATGTGTTAGAGGATAGCCATCACTTCCTTATCATTATCCGCTGCTGATCAAAATTTAACATGAATTTGACAAGTTTACAACGAGAATCCTTTGGAAATTCTAGTGCAAGGCTTTAATATGAGTTGTTACTGAAGGGACTCCTTGTGTGCTTTGGACTTAGTCTCACTAAAGTTGTTTCTTAATGATTTTTATCTAATAGGAATATAGATATTGCTCCTTGAATTCCCCTAAACATTTACACAAAGTCCTCCTCTCCCTCAACTCAATATAAATATTTACCAACATTACTCAAGTTTCCCAGTGCTAACAATTTTCCTTATGTCTTGATAAACGTGTAATTACGTCCTTATTAACACCGATTAAATCTTTATTGAAACGCTTAAAATACCGAGTAGCCCCATAATTCAGTTTAATTAAGCCAATGACATTCAAGGAACCGCTGACAACATCTGAGCCCGTGTCATTAACATACGTAGTACGTACCAGTGAGTGTTTACCCATTCGATCGGCTTTTTATGATTACTATTTGTATCGCATTTAGGCATTTAAAATGCAGGAGGCCTCGGGAGCTAGACGGATGCCGTCTCAGCGTCGCCGAGGAAAGCCTCCTGGCGACGGGAAAACGCCCACGCATAAACATATGTACATACGTGTCCTTTAAGGGGAGGTGGGACACCGAGAGGCTGTGTGAGGGAAGAAAAAGCGACCCAAAAGTGCCCTCTTGCTTATTGAGTGCCAATTTTTATGCCCCTAATATGTGTGAGTGTGTGTAAGAGTGTAGATTAGCACTATGCGTATGCCTGGCAATTTACGATTAGTAGGGACTGGGACTCTTCGTCACGCCGATTTTCCCCCTCGCATTTTCCCCCCGTATTTTCACACATGAAATGCCGCTAAGCCGCCGTGCTTTGCACCTTTGGAGGAGGACTTCTGTGTGTGTTTACATTTGCCTCTCTCCTACACGGCTCCATCTCTGAGAAATCGTTTTATTTATTTACCAGGCCCATGCTTCTTCATTTCTCACACCCATGAAAGCCGCCCAAATACCCCACAAATACACCCCCAATTTCCCCTCCTCACACTAAAACCACCCCTCATATGTTTTATAAGGCCGTTATTATTGTTATAGCCATTGCCAATGTGTGTGCGTCTTGCCTGTTTGTTTTTATTTGCGTGTTACGGTGTTGTTGTACTTCTCATTACGACGCGGCATTTGTTTTTGTGTGGCTTTCAAGTGTCAAGACACTTGGCGCTAGTCTCTCTCTCTAACTTAAATTAATATTAATGGCCGTTTAGCCAAGAAGTGCTGAATTAAATATACATCTTATGGCTGTTTAATTGGCCAAAAAAGAAAACAGAGACTAAGGGCCATCAAGGAAAGATGTGGGAAAGGTAACGAAATATTTACTTAAAGAGGCTTTAACTTCATTTTAATAGTACAAGACTAAGGCTTATACTTATCCTGCAGCTTAAATTCTTTATAATAAGTTATACATTGCACAAATAAATATATAAATTATATTATTCAAGAACTTTAAATTAAACTAATATTTAATAAAAGCTGACAAGTCAGTACTATCCCAAATAAATTGCAAATTAATGAAGTCTCGACCAATTAACCCACAGCAATCATTGAGGCATAAGCTAATTATGGCCGAATGCATTAATTGTCAGAGATTTCAATCAGCAAAACTGCTAATTAGACCAGAATTCCGAAGCCACAAATAAACCAAATAATTCCCATTGCCAATGTAACCAAATTTAAATTTCCGCCAGACTTAATTTAAAAATAACACAGCACACAAAAAAAATCAAGCTTGAAATTCGAAACCACAGAGAAACAGAGCAAAAGATGTACAAAAATAAAGTCAAGATGCCGCGGCAAAGGACGAGCGAGCAAAAGGACAACGACGCAGCCCGCAGTAGGAGCAGCTACAAACACTTTGGACAGTTAATAAAGCCGGGATAAGCACTCGACTTGCCTTGATGACAACTTGACGTGGTCGCTGAAATGCCGCATGAGTACCGCAAGCCGGTTTATTAAAAATGAGCAGCGCGAATAAACAGAAATAGAGAAATGTATATACATATACATATATACAACATGAAGAAGTAAGAAAAAGTATAGCTGCCAGGCGAAAGATAACGCCTGTCACCAGGACTCCAGACATGCAAAAGGAGTCGCAGGGAAATCCTCGGCACGTAGCACGTTTTCCCGCCGACGCGCCCGACATTTTCATGAGTTAATTTAATTTCTGTATCTGTCGAATCCTGTCGAATGCCAAGGCAGAGAGGCCCACGCAAAAGGGCTTCGCCTGTAAATAATGACGCCAATGGGCCGTCCGATTTAAGCTGATTGACTTGATGGCACATTTCATCGGCACTTACGGCCGCAAAATCATCATCGAAATGGCCGGAAATTGATTCAGGAAACGAAACGAGATGAAGATGAAGCCAATGTGGCATTATGAGCGGGCATAACTGGCTGGCCTTGATCCTTGAAAGCAGTCACCCAGGACTCAGGAACTTGCATTATGTCTTTATGTATTCAAAAAACTTTACTAGGGATTCTGCAAATTAATAACTGTCCACATTTTGTCAGGAATAATTAAGGTACAAGCTAATACATAACTTTATGTAGTTAATAAACCCTTTATTACAAGAAAACAATTAAAAAGGATGCCAAAAAGTAAGCAACAAAATATTTGGTATTGTAATTTTGATTCTAAAAATATTGTGGCACACTTTTGAACACAATTTAAATTGATTTCAAATCCACAGCAATTTCTCTGCTTAAAAGTATGTCAGTTTTTAATAATTATAAAGTAAATTAATTGAATAATAGTCATTTCTAATAATACTTTTAATAATAAATGCATTTAAATAGAGATAAGAAAGTAAATATTTAAACCATTTCTCAGAAAACCCACACTGATAAGGGAAACCCCCTGCTGAGGACAGGAAACGAAGGCTTAGGCTCGACCACAAAAAGGAGCCCCAAAAAACAATCCGTATCTCGATTCCGAATCAATCTAAGCCTGAAATATTTCAAAGGGTCTGCTGCCTCACTCAAAAACACAGTCCAAAATGGCTTTTTAATACTGCAGGCCAACTCCCACGATTGTTTTTTCGCCCTAAAAGCGCAAGATTCAAACCCAGAATCCGGCTCAAAAAATGGCGCAGCAATTTGTTTGAAGTGAACGAGATTAAGTTGTGACTCCGATTTCACCTTTTGTGCCTGCGGCCAAACCAATTAATCTCCCCGAATGTCCCAGGCAGGAGCCCACGTCGAACCGCAGGGAGTCACTTTTCCTTTTAACCGGCTTTCCCCCTTTTTTTCCTCAGGTCACGACCGGCCAGCTTTGTTGTTATATATATACATACATATATATATATTCGCAAGGAGACAAAGTTTTTACTTTAGTGCTGCTCCACAAGCTGCCACAGATGGAGGGTCTGTAAGTAATTTAATTTCCCATAAATTTCCATGACTTGTTCACGCTGCGGGTTTTCGGATACTTTCTTACTTGTCACAGCTCGTGTGGCTTCCAGTGACTTTTCCGGGGTCAGTCAGCGACAGCGATACAGGGACAGAGACAGAGATGGAAACAAAGTTTTCTAACGCACAATTTACATTTATTTTCAACTAGTTGATGGCACATAAAAATGTATTTACAAAGTTTTCTTTTGTGATTAGCTATAAAAGGGAGTTTTTGGGTTCCGTTTCGTTCGTCTAATATAATTTATTATTTATTTAATTTATACGCATTAAGGTGTTTAGCTTAAAGCCGTGCCACGGCTGCAATACTTTAGTTTTGTAACACACACAGTTTACACTTAGGCTTAGACTCCATGACTAGACTTTCGACAGGCATAAAAAACATTGATTTTCTATTTACATTTCATGAAGGTTTCCTAACATCTGCTCGTTGATTTTTAACACGAAACTATAAACTGTTAGGGGAGTTTATAATATTTTCACTATTTTAAAATATTTTCACTATTTGTTAACGCAAATTTCTTAACCTTTCTTAACTTTTTCCAATGAATATTCTTTAATATTTTTATAAGAAAAGGCAGAGGCCTGAAGGTATTCTCTCTTAATTATTTTTTATAATTTAAGCTGGCAAAAAGCTGGCTTTTGATTTTTGAAAGTAAATACCTCAGCTTTAACTACTTTTTGATCTTCAGAGAGAGTGTTTCGCTGCCTGGCTTCCTGTAAACTCCGTTTAAGTCCCGCTCCTGGTCCTGTAACTTCAATTCATCAAGGACTCCTGGAACTTTGGTGGGTGCGAACGATGATGCTGCTGGCCAAACTCATTGAGCGCCGCAAACTCATAGCCCGGCGGTGGGGCTTCATTGTGACCCGAGGACGAGACCATGGGCATGGCCAATGGAGCCAGGTCTACGGCAGAGATGGAGGCACCATTCTGATTGCCCCCATTCGGCAGCGTGGTTATCGTTGTCTCCTGCAGGCGACAGCTGTCCATTGTGTGTGTGTTTGTGTGTGAACGGGCAGCAGCAAAGTGATGGGAATTCCAGGATTTGTCAGAATCTGAGATATGAGAGAACATGGCAGATGGCACTCACCTGCGAATGGTGCTCTGGTAGCAGGAGTGACGCGACTGGAAGCGCTTCGAGGCGGTGCTGGTCAGCGAGGTGTCCCGGTGCATGCAGAAGGTGTCGTGCTGGCCGCGCTTCTTGCGGCGTCCACTTGCTCCGCGGCAGAACAGATATCTGCCGGAATTGAGGAGTGAAAGCGGATGGGAAGTGGAGGTTGAGCGTTCAGGGGGGAAGCAGATTCGCGTTTCATACAGAATATTTCATAAAATTCACTTGTCTGGGTGTGTGTTGGCGTGTGTTCGGGGTGTTTGTGTTTGTGCACAAAGGAAAAATATCAGCGGAGGAACTGGATAGCACTTTAAAAACAACTTTAAGACAATTTAGGATTTCTAAAGAATTTTCTAAGCAATCCCAATTTTCTTAAATATTTATAGTTTCATAATCAATTGCTAGATTTTATTTTTAAATATACATGGGGGCCATAGAGTTTGCTGTTTATTGTAAAGCTATTAAAATGCTGACCTAAAATATGCTATGAAAATGTTCAATTAACTTTAAAGGTTGCAAATATTTGATAGCCTACTTTTGGGGTGCTTTCGAAACGATTTTAAATCTAAAATCCTATTCTAACGCAATTTCCAACTCTTTTCTTTGTCAATATATGTTAATTTAACTTGACATCCCTACTCCATTTTCAATTTTTTCTAAACAAATTCTTATTTATTGTGAAAAAATTTAGTTTCCTATTTCTAAAATATTTGTTCTCTGTGTAGGCGTGGATGGGTGCCATTTTGTGAGCTCATGCGGGAGCAACAAACAATTCCAGATTGCAATTTGAGAGCGGAGATACTCATATCGAAAGGGAAGTTGTGCACTTGGTCATCATTTTGTGCGGTTCAATGAAAGTCGAAAGAAATATTACGAAAAATCAAACAAATAAATAGAGGGAGTAGAGGGGGATGCACCATATGTCTCACAGTTTTGAAAAAATTATAACTTTAAGAATAAAAGAGAATAGCCTTAAAGCTCTAATTATACGATGATTTCATCAGCGGAACATAAATCATATTATTTAAGTGACAATAAAGGACTTTTTTAATAAATAAATCTGTTTCAAAGAGAGGAGTTTAAAGAGCAGATAAATATTACAATGCTTTTGACAGAAAAAAATTATAACCAAATCAAAGGAAATTCCAGCTCACGTCCCAAATGGAAATTGACAAGCAAACTATGGAATGTTTTTTGCTAAAAACACTGTGGGGTGCATTTGTGTATGTGTGTGCAAAGTTCAGAGTGGAACTTTCAAGTCACGCATGTTGGCTGAAATGTTTATGTTTTTTTTTTCACGTTTTTTCTTGGTTATTTGGAAGTTACGGGTATTGTTTATAGAGAGAGACAGAGAGATAAACGAATGGCAGTTGGCTTACGCTTACAGTTACGGGGCTACAGATTGTTTGTTAATGATTTACCGACCAGCGAGTACCCAGCACCCAGTACCGAGTATCGTTGGGTCGCTTATGCGGCTGGAGGATTGATGTGAACGAACAAATACCTATTGAAATGCTTGCGAAAGGCGCCGCTCACGAAGTACAGGGCCACGGGATTGGCGCAGCTGTTGGCAAAGGACATGCAGTAGGCGACGATGCGCAGGACATGCCAGAACGCATTGTAATCATCCTGGGCGGTGGGCCTGCAAACAAAAAAAAGAGCACAGGATAAATACAGACTCTAAGACACAAACAGAAACATAAAATGGGGGAGAGAAAAGGGGGATGGGAGGGTGACAGATTCCTGGAGTTATGTCGGGACCTCCCCCTAAGGCACCCATAATGGAGATATCAGCGGGTAAATCGATTGTCCGGCAGGCGAACAAGTGTCGGACAAATGGCAACAACATTACTCATACGCAGAGGACTCCCTTCGACTCCTTGGTGAACATGCATGAGCCATGTGTATGTGTATATCCTTTGCTGTTGGCAGGTTCCCTTTTATCCGCTTGACAAATTGACTTTCCATCCATTCATTCATGAGCAGCAGCAGGGACCCCCTTCTCCTCCTGTTTAGAAATCAGGCAAAGCGGAGAGCGAGGAGGAGCAGGAACACTCACCAGAAGTAGAACCAGAGGAAGAAGACGTGATAGGGCAGAAAGCAAATGCCGAAGATGACAACGAAGGCCAGCACAGTGACGGCCACCTTGCGACGGGCACGAACCTGAAATAAAAACAGAAACAAAAGTTATGTTAAGTAATGTCTGAGAAGTATTTCAAGACAACAAAAATGTTTATGCTCTTTAAAAAAGTTGTATCCTTGAGAATGTATATATAATTAGTTGATAAAACCTCGAAAGGTCCTAAAGCTCGTACGTTCCTAAGACTTCTTTTATTATCTCAGAGTTGATATATATTTTAAACAAAGGTACTCATATTTTAAAAACTTAACAAAAGGGAAAATACATTTTTAAATTATTTTAAATATTCTTAAACACCGCCTTCACTTTAAATATTATTTGTAATTAAATTGGAAGGGTATTCCTACTAGTTTATTAAGCTAAAGTTAATTTGGTGTCCCTGGCAAGCTTATTAGGCTCCATTAAATCACACCTCAGACTAAACTTTGTGACAAACAAACTTTTGGCATATAAAAAGTATTAAACACACAAAGAAACCACAACGAAAAAAATACATAAAAACTTTTAACAAGCTGGAAATATAATCCCTCACAATTTGCCCCCGATACATTATACCATTGTGCTGTATTTATTCGCAGGGAATTTCAATTGATTGGAACACATGTTTTTTATGTATTTTTTCCCCTAAAAAGTTCCTCAATTTATTTTCCAACCAATTGCGTTGGAATTTCGGAGCATTGGTCAAGTTAATATGAATATTTTATGCCGCCCAACTCTGAAAGGGCAAAGTTTTTGCACACTTTTTTCTTTCCCTTTTTTTTGCTATGGAATAGTTGTGGAAAAACTTTATAATTCACTTTCATGGAGTTCCCTTTTTTTAGGGTTTAAGGTTCAATGATTGATTTCAATTATGAATACTTTTTAGAGGGCATAAATTGAGTTACGTGCTCACCTGACGAACGGCTCCCTGGATCTCGCCCGGAACACTGGCCGAGTACATCAGATGGAGGGCAATGAGCACGTAGAAGGCCGCTATTACCACCAGAGGTATGGCATAGTAGACCAGGAAATGCAACATCACCATGGTCTTGGGGTAGTTGGGGCCCCACTCCTCCGGATAGGGATAGCAGATGACAATGGACTGCTTGTTAATGCCAAAGTTCTGCGAAGGAATAGGGTAATATAAATCAAAGTAAGATAAATGTGAATGTTAGAGCAGCTTAGCTACCTTGAGGTTACTGCCCAGCAGGGCTGGCATGCCACAGAGTATGGCCAGCAGCCAAATGGACACGGCTGTGGCCAAGGTCATTCTGGTGGCACGGCGACCGCCTCCTGAAATTAATATAATTAGTATTAAAAAATACCTACAGCTCCTTTAAGGTGCCACAACTCTGATATTTTACCCACCATGAGCATGAAACTTCCTCAGGGGATCCACAATGGCAAAGTATCGATCCCCCGACAGAGCTGTCAGCGTGAACACCGAAACGCCAATGGACACATCCTTCATGAACTCCGACAGACTGCAGAGGAAGCTGCCAAAGGGCCAGTATTCCACGGTATAGACAGTGGAGGCCAGGGGCACTGTGGTGACAATAACCAGCAGATCCGCCAGTGCCAGTGACAAAATGTAGCTGAAAGAGGAAATTTAAAGTTAGGCTTACACACCCTTCTCTCGGGTAGAATAAAGTGAAAGGAATCCCATGGATTTATACTTCATTTTTTGAGATAAGCAGGCTGTCTGCCTCATCCCTTTTCTTTCTTTTTTTTTTTGCTGTGGCCAGCACGTGTCCTTGAAGTGTGATAAAAATGTGGCGCTTTTGCTTGATTTATGTTGGCAAAGTTTTAGGCAAATTTTTAAAATATATATACGAGTAGCGACACTTGCAACAACTGCTGACTGAAGGAGGGGTAATACAATGACCATTAAAATTGATTTATCTAGCAGAAGCTGTATTAAAGGGGAGGGTACGAGGGGAGATTGGTAAGACAATGAGTCTTGAAAGAACAAGAAAACTTAATTTAATAATTATGAGAGATAAAATAAAGTATTTATAGAATTTTTCAGACCTTTTCTTATTTTATTTAAAGGAAAAAATAATATTCAATCGCTTGTGAAACTCGTTACTGTTTGTTTTAATATAAAACCCTTTGCTGAACACAAAACTCTCCATCACTTGACTTTTTTTTCATAATATAGCATTTAAAAAATCTAAAAATAATTCTATTCCATTTTAAAACTTATTCCCGACTCATCAAACCACCCTCGCCACTTGGCCAAGACAAAAGAAAGCAAATTTAACTATTTTTGTTCTTTGAGCTCCTGCCTGTGGCACACTTAAGGCCACAGTGGCAGCGAATAAATTGCAAACAGTGGCAATTCTGGTCGTGATCTCATATAGTAATTTCGCCTTTATCCCCAGCTCTCTCCACACAACCCCCCTCCGCTTACCATAAATAAGCTGCATGTGGCACTTTGTTTGCCACGTTCTGGCTTTCAGAGGAAATGCAACACCAAATTACGTTTTTGTGGCCCCCGGGCAAAGCCGATAAGGGTCTCCGGTCTCGGTCTCGCTCGTCCTCCAATCCGCTCGAGCACTTGGCACTTTTAAAGCCAAGTTTCCGGAGTAACGAAATGCAATTTCAGCGTAATTTGATCAGTTGACATTCCCGGTTAGCCTTTGGTGAAATGCACCAAGCGGGTTTTATGCGAACGAAGCTCATTGCTGAAATTGGGATTCAAAGTATGCCGTGGTCCGTGGTCAGCTTAAAGTGGCTAATACATTGGGCTTTAAGTGCCTCCATATCCACCAGCAGCAACAGTAGTGGCCAGCCCAGCACTTCCGCCAACAATGTGGAATGTTTTAATTGGCCAGAAGCTCCTACAGGCCGCCATAAGGCACAGCATCGCTCTCTCTCTGTCCCTCTCAGGACGAAGGTCATCGTTTTAATGATGAACTCGTGTCACTAATAAACTTCCTAGTGGAGCCAAGCTGTTGCCCCTAGAGGAACCACAGTGCTTAAGTTATTTACTTTAATCCTTGGGGGGAGGATGCAAGGAGGCCAAGTACTGCTAATACAGCTCTTAAACTGGCTCACTTAAAGAGTTTTACTAAAGTTAAGCTTTAGCGTTGCATGTGTCATAAAAATTAGCAAATTATGAATGCATTTAGGTGTAGTTTCTGTAATATTTAATAGAGTTTTTAAATGCTAAAATGGTATTTAAGTTTATTAAGTTTATATTGAAATGTGAACATTTTTTTCTTACAAATAAAGACGACTTATTGTGGCTTTTCTGTGGTTTTAAAATGCATAAATGATTTCAGGACCTTTATATTATATTTAAATTTCTTTGAGGTTTCTTTAAGACATTGTTATTATTTATGCGTTAATAAAACCTCATCAAGTTTCAGCAATTAATGTTATAAAGATGTTAATGTTTACTCATAAGTAATAAACCTAAGCTTTTATTTTAAGTAACTTTCCTAAAAATTCCTCTTCATCAACCTTAAATTCCTTCACACCCTTCTCTTGGAAATTTGTAAAAATAAGTCAAAAGAACTAGACTCAATAATAAAATTACGCTTTTAACGAGTTCGTTAACTAAAACCTGCTCAAGTATAAGATAGTTAAAGTAATTTCCTTTAATATAACGCTTCATCGCTCCCAAATGGCTTCGTCTATCTTTATCCTGGCCTCCTCGAAGGCGCCTTTAACAATTTGCTTTGGCTTCCCGGCAAGTACATTGAATTTAGGCTGCTCTCGGCAGCCACATAAGGTTATTGTCTGCCTGAAAATCATATTTATCCTAGCATGTATGTACATATATAATAACTTGATTTATGGCACACACAATAATGTATGCAGTACAAAAATCTGCACCAGACACGACTAATTAGTTATCCAAGAGCATTCTAGGAACTCGGCGAAAGCATCAACAGCTGCCAATCGATCTAGAATGTTTTGTGAGTGTGTTGAGTATGTGTTGTGTGTGTTGTGTGTGTGGGTTCCCGGGTGAAAGGGAAATTTTAAGCAATTTCCAGGCGGAGGCGGTAACAGCATTACCATTATCATCACCGCTTGGTTGCCCCTGCCTGCCCTGGATGTCACTTAATTAACCGATGGCTTTCGGGGGCCAAAAACGTGGGGGGGAAGCCGGCATAGCTGCTGCCGTGTTGGCCAACTCGTGACATTTGCCGTTTGCATGCATAATTTGGCGCAAACTCATCGCCAACAGGCAGGAGGACGCCATCAGGCATATAATTAAATTCAATTTAAGTTTGCCATAAATCAAAAATACATTTTCTAACGAGCAGGGAGGATGGGTAAACGACTAGCTGATGTCCTGTAAGCATTCAAGGAAGTCTAGCTATGCTGCTAGCCCATCCTGTAGCTCAAGCTACCCTGCTCTTCTCCTGGAAGACCCAAACTTTTCCCCTAGACACTCACGTGTTGGGCACATTCCGCATCTGTCGCACGCTGAGGAAGACCACAATCAGCGTCCCATTGCCCAGGACGCCGACGACGAAGATCAGGGCAAAGAGGATGGGCACGATGTAGGTTTCCGGCCGTCGGCCATAGGGCACGTAGGGAGTCTCCGTTGCCGCCAGACCGCTGAGGTTCTCGAAACCGGAGGTGAAGTCAGAGTCCAGGAGCGACCACTGTGTGGACGTGGCCAGCATGGCCATGTCCCAAATAGCCTGTGTGACGTTGAGGGGGTTGGCAAGAGACGTATCCAGATCCAGGTCCCGGTCCACATCCCCATCCGCATTCATGTCCATTTCCGATTCCATGCTCACCAAATTGTTAGCTATCATTGGGGGGAAGAAGGGGAAGCTCCTACTGCTTCTGCTGCTGCAGATTCTGCTCGTTTAATTTTATTTCTTGCCAACAAAATGGAAATTGTTTAAGCCAACATGATTAATTCATCTCCTTCACGGCTCGTTGGCTGCTGGTGCTGCTGCTGCTGCCGCATTTCTGCATCCGATTCTATCACAAGGCTAGCTGCAAATAGAGGGAAAAACAATGCAGTTTGTAACGTTAAATTGATTCAATTTGCTTTCGGTCTTGCTTTAATAGGATTCATGTGCAGGAAATCCAATTATTTAGTATTAAATTCCGTCTGCCCATATAGCAAATATATATATTTCTGATATTTCTGATGCCATTAAATGGTTGATACAACCCCATATGTTTACTTTTCGGTTTTTGGGGGGAGGAGGGCACAATATGTATATTTACCATGGGTTTGAATTTATTGCTTTCAATTTGAATGGCAAACACAAGTGTGTATTGTTCTAAGTTCCAAGTTGAAAGTTATTAAAACAGGAAATTGGTAGAAGTAAATTAAAGTTTAATTGAAGGGGTATATTGTTGGGCAGAGTTTGAAAAAAGGTTAGTTATGGGGCGAGAGTTCAGGGAAATTGTAACTTAAGCTGTAAAATATTTAACAAACATATTCCTGACTAAAGTATATTTCTGTAAGCTCAACTTACATAAATTTAAAGTATTTATTATTGATTAAATTTACTAACTAATTCTATCAAGGTCATAAAACCCTCTTGCTGAGCCTTCAAACTCCCTTAACTTTATCAAATTTCGAATGCAAATGCCTTTCCTTTCTCCCCAACTGCACTTGTCCTAATTCCTTTTAGAATGCATTTGTGTTAATCCCTTTCTCTCCTCTAATTTAACCTTTGACTTCGTCTTCGCTAATTTGGCATTCTGTTTTTCAGATTTTCCCCTCAACAGACACGTGCTAACTTTCCATTAAAGGCACCACCACGACGACGACGACAACTCCAACGAGAAAGGGGGCTTTATGTTACAGATTTATGGCATTAGCGTGGAATTTCTTATCAACTTGATGCTTGCCTTCGCTGCTCGGGCTCCTTGGCAGTCCTGCCTTCTTTGCCGACACTTCATGGAATGCATATCCTGTCATTACATTTCCAGCCATTAACCACATACTCACACACATACTCTGATACAGTGAGTCATAAAATGTAACTGACGCCCACAAGGAAACTTTAAAGGACTTGGACATATACAGGAACGAACACTCAGCTTTTGGTTTTAAGTCTTCGAAAATAAAGATGTGTGACAATAAGGAAGAAAGTTAGTGAAATACTTTTTATAGATGGATGCCTTTTCCTCTATTTTATAAATCTTTTTCTGTTCAATTAGGCCTTTTTTCTTCAGAGTAGGAAACTTCTCTTAACCATCCTTTATTTATTTTTCTTCAATATATTTTCTCGAGTGCATTGGGATTGAGGTTAAAAGGGAAAACTCTGCGTAATTGAAATCTGTGCGTTCGTTCGGCTTTTCCTTCTCAACCCAGGCAGGCTGCCATTTCTTTGTAATAAAAATATGAATGGTCCGTCGCCATCTTCTTCTTTTTCTTCTTCTGTCATTTCCTCGGCCAGGTGAATGTAAACATCCGGACAAATACCCGTCAGCCAGCCAGCCGTCCTTCCTGCGGAGTGGTGGTGGTGCATAAAGTCCGGATGCCATCGAGAATATTACGAGGAAAGTGTAAAAACAGATGCCCTAAAAATCAAATCCGTATGAATGCATAAACACAATTTGCATAAACCAGAGATTCAACGCCTCTTGCTGTTGTAGCTGTCGGGGTGAAAGTGAGCATGAAAAGTTTGCATTTTCCACAAATCTAATTAAACAAAGTTTACTCCCTGGAGTTGCATTTTACATATTTAAATGTGCCCTGTTAGAGGGACTTAGGCCCTTAATTAAATTCAATTCAATATGCTGTACTCAATATTCAATAGTCTTACCAAGAAGCAGCTCAATATTCAAGGGAAAAACTAATTAAAATCCCTGGTGGCTGCAATCAGTTTGAAAACTAACTACAAATAACTTTGCCCTGGACCAATTCAGGTAAACAAGAAGACAAAAGTTCTTAGAGTTTCCAGTAGTTTTTGTGCAGCAATTTGTGGGAATTAATAAGTCATCAGCAGCAGTTGTTTTTCATTATGGGAAGTTAATAAAAATGGATTTTTAATGAATTTATGACCACAATTAAATTGGCTGGCTAATTGCCTGTGACATAAAAATCCATAAAAGTCGGACATTATTAATAGAGAGTGAAATGGAAACTAGTTAATATATACAGTAAAAAACAGTATACAAGGCGTATGCGTAATAATTTGGTGAATTTTTTATTTAAACTTCCTGTAAACCGTATTGATATGTAGGTTTTTTAATTAGTGTTAATTGTTATGGAAGTTGAAAAACGTAATTGTAAATATTAGCATTTAATTACTTTCCTTCGTATAGAGTGAGTTTGACATTAATTTTATACTAATGAAAGAATACAGTAAAAAATACAGTATACATGGCGTATGCGTAATAATTTAGTGGCTTTATATTTAAACTTTTTGTGTATCGTATTGGCCTGAAGTAACTTCTGATTATTATTAATTGTTATTGAAGTTAAAGAGCATAATATGTATATGTAATTCTCTTCCCTATCGTGATTTTATAATTGATTTTTATAATTGAAACAATACAGAAACAAATTCTTTATACATGGCGTATGCGTAATAATTTACTAACTTTATGTTTACATTTTCTGTAAATCGTAATTTTGTTAGTTAATTTTTATTGAAGTTTCAGAACATAGTTGTACATTATTATTGAAGTTGCGTATCTTAATTGTAAATATAAACAATTAATTACTTCCCTTTAGATATACCGATTTTATAATTGAAGGAATACCTTTTCCTGTTCCTTTGATTTACCAAAATAAAGAAACTTCTCGTTTCGTTTTCTATTCACTGGCCATTTTGCTAAGACTTCATGATATAAATTGAATTAATTTCGCTGTTGTTGACCCTTTTGAATGGTTTCCTCCTCGCAATTGCGAATTTAGCTGCGAATATTTCCGAAATGTAAATGAAGTTCGAGAACAAAGAGCGGACTAATTAAGTAATTTCCAGCAAAAGCGGAAAATCGCTGGAATATTTTCAACTGAAACTGGCTGGCTGCTTGATGAGCCTGTTGAAATGTCAACATTGTCCGCATTGTTTGCCGCTCAACTTAATTAATTTGTTAGCAGAATATTAACACAGGCCCAGCTAGAGGATGAGGAGGAGCAGGAGGAGGAGGAGGATCTAGGATGTGGTGGTCAGGTTTATTTACCCAACACTTAGCTAATTGAATTTCGACACTGACACTGACTCCCCCAACCCAATGATAAATTATTCCCTTTAAAGTACCTACATGCCCAAGTGTCACATGTACATTCAATTCTGCGCCATAAATATAAATGATTCGAACGAAAATTGATCTATTTCGGGATCGCACAGCCATTAGGCCGACAAATAAACCTGTTAGCCTATATCAATAACTGGCTTACATCGCTCCACCAACTCCATAGCAAAAACAAAATAATAAGTAAGAGTGAGGCGGGAAGTGTCGTGATTTATGACACCGAATGGCCGGCAGAAGTCCGCTTATCTGGTGACCATCTGGATGTCAAATATTTATGGACTTCCACAGAGTGGCTTTTGCCTGCTCTTCCCTTTTTTATTGTACCCTGTAAGTAGGGTTTTCTAAAGTGAAAAAGTATCTTTGGAAAACAAATAAGAATAACTACATTTGAGAACTTTTTTACTAGAAGGTAGGATGAAAAAATCACACAAAAATCCTCAAGTTGAGTGTTGTTTATCTTCTTACCGAATTGTAATTCTCTCCGTGCATTTTTGTTAAACTTGAGTACAAATTGAATGATAAACATAAAAGTTATGGGATAATAAAGTTGCTACCTGCTTTCTTTATCACTCACACTCTTAAGATATGAGATGTGGCTTCGTGTACCTTCTTATAAGCTCAGTTTATCTTTAATTTACAAGTAACAAAAACAACTTAAAAATATGTTGGAATACTATATACTTTAAGCTTTATTTTAACTTATTAATAAATTTTATTTAGGATACCTTTCATTCGTTATTTATTCCTGCATTTACTCTCCTGGTTAGTTGTTATTTTTATTTGTGACTACAAGCTCATGAGAGTGCGATTGATAAATCAATGCAATTTATCAGTAGTTCAGCTGCGGACACAACGCCACTTAAAATGCCTCGCACCCCGCAGATCCTCAGGGAACGGGGCTTGGGTCTCGTCCGTAGGTGCTAACCTAACCCACTGGCCAAATTTTTATCGCAGGGCAAACAGCAGTCTGCTCACGTGGCCAACATGGAGAGGGAATCGAACCTGGAGTGGGGCCAGGAATCTTATCTGTCAGCCTTTGGGGACTTAGTGCGTCTCATAATAAATGCAACTAAGTCGCCTGTAAATGTTTGGGATTGTTTTTTTGGGGACAAAGGGGGCGCACACTCGCACACACGAATGTTTTGAATAAATAACGCGGTTTTTGGACACTCGCACTCCCACTGGAAAAATATATAAAAAAAAGGGAATCCCACCATTTTTCCACTGGCACACACAGTAGAAGTGTGTGTGCGTGGGAATTTCTCTGTGTTGTTCATGAAAAATATGCGTACCAAGCGGCAGACAGGCTTTGGCAAAAGATTTGCGATTGGCCATTTGTTTTGTCGCTTGTAATTGAATACCAGCCCTGCTTTTCTCTTTTTTTTATTTATTTATGCAAATATAATGAAATGAAAAATACCATTTTCAATCATTTATTCGGTGAGGAAAAAGCTCTGCATTTTTTTCCACAATATTTAATATTTAGTACTTTGTTCAAGTATTAAATATAGCCCAGAGTCTGCTGTTTAAAATGCCAGACAGGATTATAGATATTTAAGTGTCCCTGAATACCCGCATGTTCGAGCATAAAGCAACCACTAAGGAGTGGTCATAAAAAATCAAATTTAAACATCTCCATGAGCCATTAAAATACATTGTCATAGTTATATTTAATTTTTTTCTATTCCCTTTTTCTTCACAGCCCTCTCTCTCTCACATCAGTTGTTCTCGTATATTATTTCGTATTTTCTCGGTTTTTATGAAAATCGTTTTGCCAGTTCGCACTTAATGCGGGAATGGCAGGGGGAGTGGACTTAAAATAAAGCCATAAAAGATGGGAAGCTGAGCAATTTCGATTGTCATTATCTAGATAAATTATTTATGTAATCGCGCCGAACCATTATTATATTCTGTAAAATATCCATGAGCCCGCGGCAGAGCCATAAGCATTTTGAAACAATTTTTGTTCGTCCGCCAAAAGGGAAATCGATGCGGAAAAACCAAGGAGCGACAATGTTAACAATTTAGCTGAAAAATGTAATAAAATCGTGGCCCGAAATATAGGCAAAATGCGGCAAAAACTTCGCATTACCATATATATAGTATATGGTATCCGGGCGTATCCTCTCGCATATCCTCTTATTAGAAGGTTGGCTTGCCGACATCGCAATTAGATCTTGTGCCCGTCTCCCCATTCGGTTCGCAGGGCGCAATTAGAGTGCATTACAATGTCTGAATGCGAACTTTAGTTTGCCAACAAAAGCAAAGCATTCGCAATTGTCTGACAACTTTTTGCCATGCGAAAAAGACACTGAAATAAAAATTGTGCATACAAATATCTCATAATATATATAATAATATAATTTAAAATAATAAAAACGTTAGTTTTATTCTTAAAACAAAGCAAATTTGCAGTTTAAATGTCTTTATCATTCGTTATTCTTTAGGTACTCTGCATCCTTTATATATTTAATACATCTTTGAGCATTTTTTATCAAGTTGCGACTTGGAAATTATAGTGCAATCCCTTGGAAAACATTTCTTATAAACTTTAATTAATTTATATATACCTTTTTTTGTTTCATAGATCTTTAAAATCATTTTAAAGTATTTTGTTTTGAATATACATATATCATATACATTTATATTGATATTTAATATTGAAAAGAATATGAAGACTATTAGGAAACTCTAAGTTCCAAATAGTAGCAGTTTTTCAAGGTTTAAACTTAGTTTTTACTCTTTATATTTATCCCATGTGTCTTTTGCATTGATTTTATTATTTTCAAAACCTTTTTTGAACAGTGTACCTACCCAACTCAACCGAATTTATTTGCATGTGTTCCTCATGTGCTCTTACTCGGGCCATTAGTAGACTATATATATGTATAAACATATATAATTTGAGAGCCCGCTACAGTTGCCAGCAAATAAAGCAAATTTCCCGCCACCGTTCTCTGTCTTCACTCTGAACCTGAACCTTAACCTAATTTGGAAGGTTACATTTTGGGGCTTGGCATTTTTAATATTTGCCGAGTCTATATGATGAGTGGAAATTTGAATTCAGAGCGAAGGAAATTCCTCTACCTTCCCCGGCTCTTAATGTGTTTTTGGCTGGCGCCGTTTAATTAAATCATTTGGCAAGCCAGGCGCCTCTTTATTGCACTTTACTTAATACACTCAATCATTTTGTGCCATTTCTGCCATTTAACAGGACTAATTGCCCGCCAAAAAGTGCCAATTTTTCGTCTGGTTTTGTTATTTTCTTTACGTATTTTTTCGGGGGGGAGGTCCGAGCAGAGTCCTTTGCACGTACACATACAAATGAAGTGAAGTGTCCGACACTTGATTTATATACTTGAGTAATGGTTGTCGCACACACATAAAGTCGGCTGGACAAAAGCTTGTATATTTGTTTTTTATACCCTTGCAGAGGGTATTATAGTTTTGCCATGATGTTTGCAACGCAGTGAAGGAGTCA